>BOPP01000437.1:211010-248427 GCA_017312745.1 Gryllus bimaculatus
CCAAGGAAATATTAATAAAGGGGTCAGACAAGGGTGTTGTATTTCACCTATACTTTTTAATCTATATCAAGACAATGCTCTGAGAGAATGGAAACAACAGATCATGAAACTTAATATAGAAGACACTTTTAAAGGAACAAATTTTATTAAAACTTTTATGTTTGCTGACGACAAGATTTTAGTTGCAGATAAAGAAGATAATCTGCAAAGGGCACTATATGAACTATTTAAAATAACAAAGCAATATAATTTAAGTATATCTACAAATAAAACCAAATCCATGGCATTCCAAGGCTCACAACCTTTAAGATGTAAATTCATATTACAAAACAAAACTATTGAACAGGTTAATACCTTTAGATTTCTAGGATGTGACGTATCATATCTCGGCGAAGTCGATATTGTAAGGAAGATGGAAAGATTCAATATGATGTATGGCACCATCAAAAGAGCGCTCAAAGGAAAGGTCCGTAAAGACACAATGCTAAAGTTTTATAAGATTTTTAAGATCAGTCCTGGGAGTAACAAGAATGGACAGATGAAAAAAAGGGGCCAAAGAATTTACAACATAAATGGAAAAAATTAAGGAATACAGAGAACAATGGAAAAAACACCTGGAAAGAATGGAAGACGACCGTATTCCAAAGCAAGTGCTTCAGTACATCTCTAAAGGAAGAAGAAGCGTCGGTAGACCCAGGAGAAGATGGTTAGATCAAGGAGGCGCAACGGACCAACCGGTCTAATGCTTGAGGGAGAAGAAGAAGCAATAATTATACTAAATTTTAGGAATCAATTTGTAACTCTATCAAACTGATATATTACAATGATCATCTCAGACACAATTTGCAGAAACTTTCCGGGCGTTCTAGCGCATATTTTGATTTTGTTTATAAAATTGTAAATTGTTGCAAAATTGTTATTCCGCTGTTTTCGGCTCTGGGACTTCGGAAGATTCGCCCCCTTTAGATCTTCAAAAGTTGGAAAGTCTTTATATCTTTGCAAATATTGCATTTTTATTGTGTCCTCTAAATTCCCTTTAAACACAATACAAAATTCTGCAATCCGATCGGGGCTATCTACTTCCGTTCTCAAGATCTTTAGTTGTTTATTAGAACATTGCATTTCATAATCACCCCCATTTTTTGTACTCATTCCATTCGCCTTCCGCACACAAGTACACTGAAAGAAACGTTTGCAATATCTCGTTTGGATTGTCGCTTCGATTGTTCGCTATATACGCTCAATGCCGAGGGCAGAGATTATATCGTGGCCTCGGTAGGGCCTCGAGGTGATCACCAGTACCTCGGAGTGAAATGATTGTCCTTACCATTTCTTAGAAAATTGTCGTGACATGCTAATTTCTTATAAACAATTGCGTATCTCGAAAACGAAAGGCGATACCGCCGATCGGATTGCGGAATTTTGCATCTCGTTTTAAGGCAGTTTAGAAAAGACAATAAAAACAATTTGAAAATTCATTAACAATTTCCAATTTTTGCAATTTTGAAGTGGGAAGTGTTCGCTGAACCTAATACTGCGAATTAACAATTTTACAAATGTAACAATTTTATAAACAATTCCGAAACGTGCGCTATACGGCCCGTTGATACTCAATTTGTCTCTGAAGTGAATATTGCAAAATAACAATTTTGACAAGAGATGCAAAATTATTACCAAATACATGGTTGAACTGTTGCTAAAATGTTGAATTTCGTAAACACTGATATTTTAGCACAATTACATCACTAAAACATTTCACTTCCAAATATGTTTCTGATCTTGGAGCTATATTTGTTTACATACGTGAGTTATTTTGAATTAAAAAAGGGATTGATTTTTCGCAAATAAATTTGTATCGTGTGAAAAATTTAATTAAACTTTTTCGAATTCACTAATTCTATTGCATGTGCTGAACATTTAATGTCGTAATTTACATGATCTTAATTGGCATAATTCTTGTTGGCGATCGAATGGCTTGCACTACTACGCAACGCGACTGTCCCCGCCCCCTGTGCCTTCTGCGACAATACTCTTAACCCTTAGGATAAACTCGCTAATCGTAGGGAACGTTCATGCTAGAGATCATGATTGGGGGAATCTATGAGAAATCTAGCCTATCAGCTTCCAGTCGTTGGTAGTTGGTTGAGAAAGTTGTTTTGTAATAGTTAACTATGAAAGAACCAGATGGCGTTATCATCCGTACAGTTCTGCCAGAATGTGCAGAAAGACTGGGATTTCAGAATTTGGACGTTAACCATTTTATGTGTCTGCAACTGTACCTAAACGGAGTCATCCTAACATACATTTTCTTTCGTCTCGTAACGTTCCAGTCAGTCAAGGCAGTAACTGTCATTTATTCCTTCGGCCAGGGGCTCGGTACTGTTAGTACCCAGGCTTCCCCGATGGTCACCCATCTACGAATCCGTGGTGTCTCGAGTTGCTCATCTTCTGTGACTTAACGGAGCATAGTTAAGCCATTCCGCTAAGAATGCCGACGAACATTTCTAGATATTCGGATAAAATATGATATTGAAGTTACATTTAATCCATTCTCACCTTGAATACTTTCCGAAAAATTTGGGAGCACTAAGTGAAGAACAAGGAGAAAGGTTTCATGGCAATGTAAAGCATTTATGCCGGAGTTAATTTCCCATCTTATTGTCGTGTCGCCTGAGCGCGCAAAACCATTGTTGGGGCTATCTGGAACCATACTATGGAAACGTTTGTCACCAATTTGCTATGTTGCGAAATTATACTATTAGAGCATTGTAATGCATGTACGTCGGTGCGATTACCTATCATTGAGACGTTTGATTCACTCATCCATGCATCGGCCGTTCCCTGCGACATTGGATGTAGCAGCTAAGTACGGTTTTCGAAGGAAACAACGAAAGAGATAAACACGCTCTGACCTGGAGCTTACAATATGACTACTTTAGCGATGTTGGCTAAATCAACATCTTGATCCCAGGAATTCTAAAACTTATTTATACGTTTCGTTAGGGATGTTTATGTCTGTAAAATCCTGTAAAATTAACCGGGCCGTCTGCGGCCAAGTTCAGCCTTTCCACGGGTTGGGCAGCCCTTGTTATGACGAAACGTTGCAGGCGGAGCCTCTCAAACTGTCGCAGTCAATCTCAAAGTGGGAAGAAGTAACCTAGAAAATTTACGTTGTAGAAAGAGGCAGACGTCGCTAGTTCAGATGTGGAAATATTTCCAAATAAAAATACATAGAATGAAATACTTTTATGAACATGAAAGTAAATATATTGAAATATACAGGTTTCATCACTGTTAACTCCATTATTTTTGAAGAAATTATGTTCATAAAATAACACTGACTTTAGTATTTAGCTTCTCATACACATTTACTTTCAACATTATTGTTTATCCAGTATCTTTGTCAAATATTCACTTTATTAAAGATTGAGCGATAAGAAAACTATTATAATTACAAGATTGAAATTGTTCATATTTTCTAAAATTTGCAAAAATTTCAAAATCATGAATTTTTCGAATCTATTGATGACTGCAAGGGAATCATTTAAAACAAAAGCAGCAAAATTCCAAGATCAAGTCCATGTACAGAATTTTAGCAACAAATAAAGTAGGTATTAGCAAATTTTTGCATCTCTTGGAAAAATTGATATTTTGATAAACTCACCTCAAAGATAATTTGGGGACATTGCCCGGTAGGAATTGCAAGGATTTAGGAATTGTTTGTAAAATTTTTAATTGTTGCAAAATTAGTATTTACTTGGCTGTCCGGGTGACGCCGCGTCACCCGGCCGCGGAAGCCTACGCTCTCACTTATTGCAATATTGTTAATTTGCAGTTTTCTGTTCTAGAACATCAGGGACCCCACTTACAATTTAAAACATTGGAATTGTTTAAAGAGTTTTAAAATGTTGCAAATAATATTGTCTTTCCTAAATTGTCTTTAAACGAAAATTCCGCAATCCGATCGGCCCTACCGTCTTTCCTTTTGGAGATACGTAATTGTTTATAAGAAATTAGCATCTCATGTCAACAATTTTTTTGTCAGTCAATCCTTACGCAGTTTCTATGCAAGTCTTTTCTTCAAGCCGTTTTACAAACGGACTGTTTCGTTTCTCCGCCACATACGTCAAGCCGTAAGCGAATATAAAAGACCACAAACAGTCCACTTTGATTCTGATGGTAGTATCAAGAAAAATTGGCGTGTCAGTGTAGAATGGAAAAGAATGCTTCTAGGAATTTTTCTGAACTTGGCATACTTGAATTTTAAAAACATGTGCGAACTTGAAACTTCATTAGAATTTACATAACTTCATACGTAAGTTCACATTCCTTCAATTACAAGTGTGCATAAATAAACGTATGTCAATACTATAACGGTATTATTACTTTTTCGTATACTCCATGCTGATGCTATCTGCTACTAAAGGCAGACCTATTTGTTGAATGAATTTGTGAATTTTATAACAAAGTATTTGTATTTTTAGGACGTGTTAATACTGGGGACCCGGAAGTCTTAATGTCTATATTTAAATGTAATGTATTATAATAATCTATGCAAAACTTCTGTTTTCTTCTTCTCCTCTTCTTTCTTGTTTTTAGACTGTATCCTGTCTCTTGAAACAAGGGAAAATATTTTAATGCAACTGACATTCCGTGTAACCACATTCATGAGTTCACATTCTACGTTGTTCGGGCTGCCATAAATTCACAAAGTTTCTTTCCATCGTGTTACATTCCATTTTCTTATATATGTAATTTGAATTATTTTTTACAATAGTATATCTAAAAAACTGACTTCCGAAGAAGGTCCCCGTTGAAGCGAGTGTTATTATTCATGCTTACAACAATCACCGCCTACTTCCCTTCCAAACGCGTGAAGGAAGGAGCCAATTTACATGGGAGGTATTTCTGGAAGCCAATTGCTGGCTCTTTCTTTCTCCCAACTACAAGATTGGTAGTGGTTGCAGATTTTTAAAATTTATGCGCCAATTGTTAAACAAAAGGAACTTGAAATATTGAGAATAAAATGAAAGAATGAGACAGAGCAATAGAATAATTATAGAGTTGAAAACCAGGAATATCTAACTATCAACAATGTTCATGGCAATAGATGCTAGCGTTGTGGCCGCATGTCCGCTCCACCCCCGCCAAATATGTGAAAAAGATAGTTATGTACTACTATTACAGACCGTTTACCTCGGTCTGTAATAGTAGTATAGAATCTCTAGTTTGATACCCGTGGAAAAATAGATTGACATGCAAAGTGACGAACGCATAAACCGAGTGTGTGGCTTGCGTGTCCCGCAAGTCTCGCCTCCTTCGTTGGGGCTGGCTCCACGCCGCCGGGCCTGGCCGCGCCGCCGCGCTGACAGAGGGTCCACAACGGGCGGGTGGGTAACGCAACGGCCCAGGAGGGGAAGGGGGCGAGGTGTTTTCGTAAATTTCACTATACGACGCTCCTATTCGTCCGATTTGCATGATTGTCACGGCGCATGTCGATTCATGTCGGCGCATGTTGTTCGTCGGATTCACGAAGCATGTCGCCATCGCGCTATAAGCCTACATTTTTTAATTTGTTTTCGGAAGTTTGAAAACTAATCTCAAATTCGCGTTTTTGCTAGATTTTGGGGAAAAGGCCATCGTAGTGTAAATTCTATTTCAAAAAGGCATCAAATGCCGTTTACAGATCGAAAATCGTACCATTAGCTCAGATGTTATCGGTAAAGCAAATTTTAATTTTTTTTGGTGCTGCCACGTGGTGGCTACAAATTGTACTAGTGTCGGGACATTTAGCCATAACATCGAAACTTTAGTTCTTAAAATATTCTAAATACGTTAAACCGAGGTCGTGTTAATGAAACACAGAAAATCTCAGAACATAGGAAAAATCAGTCGTCCTTTCAACAACGAAGCCTCTACTACTTAATAGTCATAATACCCACAATTTCGTTAACTTATTGTTCTTTCGAATGTGCCCCGTGTCTGAGTAGAAAATATTATCGCAATCGTTAAAACTAAAAAATAACGATTTAGGATGAATAACTTATGAAGTTCATATCTCCTTATAAATGAATGGGTAAAAAGCGCAACGGTATAAGTTACATTTAATAAATCCTGAGAAAAATGTGTTTATTTTACTCTATATAATCGTGATTTTAATGAACAATTGGAATGCCGTAGTTTTAATGATGAAATAAAGCATCACGACTTAATCAGTGATATTGACTTAAATAAACATATTTCTCAGAATTCAAAAAATGTCACTTACACTGTTCTGGTTTTCACTCAGCAAATTGTTTATAGAAAAACATATTAGGTGAGTATTATTGGCAATGAAATTGTAGAGTTGTACTGAATTTGAAATAACTGCTTGGATATTTTCGATTTTAATTACGAAAATTAAGCTAGGTTAATTTAATGCTATGTTAAGTAAACATTTCGAGGTTTCCTCAACAAGAAGTTTTTCGTTCTCCTTATTCATTCGCTCGGAATACTGCAACCAATTTTATTAATAATCGAATATGTTACATAGGGTTTCTATTGTTTATATTATACATGCAATAACATTACAACTTCACTCCGACGGGCAGGCTTTTGGCTTTTGTAATTGGTGTTCTCTATTTGCGTATAACCTGCTCTGTGGTGTGTGAAAGTGTATTTCTTTATTTACATATTTATATATATATATATGTAATCTCTCAGGACAGACGTACGAAGTAACAAACGCGGTATTTAGAGAGGTATGTATGTAATGCTCATGTAATGGTAATGTAATAGTATGGTTTTGTGGTCTTCAGTTACCAAGAGGAGTTGTTTTAGCCTGGTGATCTGTCCGCCTGTCTGTGAACAACACTAATGCCTAAATTATTCATAGAATGTTTGTCAAAATGAATTTTTCATTAACGATATGTTCCTAATCGAGGCCCTGCGATTTTGAAAATAATTCTTTAAATTTTGGAAATAATTTATTCGAAGTCCTGGAGGGCATTTTCAAACTTTTCTTCATTGTGAAGATACAATTCTTAATGACATATGATCATCAAAAACCGATCGTCAAATAAGATCAAGTTGACTTTTTCGAAACTTTAAAGCATTTTGCTTTAAAGTTTTTTTTTACCTATATTTGTAACTACAGACGAAAATCCGCTACCACCGGTACTCGAGCACTAGAACACCCCGGTAAGTGACGCTACAGAGAAAAATGGAACGATGCCACTGGTCTATCGTAACATTAGCGAAGTGTTCTTAAAACATAGAAAATATTACTTACAACACAAAGTTTTAATTTTTCAACATGACCAATATTCACCTGATTCATATTATTCGTCTGCATAGTAAACATAACAAAGGGCTTTCTGCTTAACAAATCTGGTAATTATATAATTGAGAAAGTGACATAAATAGGTTAAAAATGACATAGTTTTAAAAACAATGAGACTTAATGACAATTTTCCAAAAACGCTTTAACAAAATTCTCTAAAAAAGGCTCTCATTATTTTTACTTTCTCGCAGAGAACGTTATGTAATGCTGCGCGAAAAAACGCCGAAGTTTCGTCAGAAAAACTCTTATTACAGGACACTGGCAACACAAAATTGGATAAATCCAGATGCCAAATTTAGAAAAAATCCTCTAACCCGTGATGTAGCGAGAACCAATGTTCTGTGGCTCCTTGATACCTGAAGTTCGAGTGACGACAAAATGTCTGTCCATCCGTCCGTCGATCTATTTGTCCGTCTCTCTGTCCGTCTGTCTGTTCGTCGCTTCTTGTTTGAATAACGCTAGTAGGTAAACCGTTCAGCCAAAATTCTCCAAATATGATATTCCTCAATCGATCAGGTTGACGTCACGGCCCCTTGAATTTTAAATCGATATTTTAATTCTGGGTCGTATTTTACATGAAACCCCTGGGACATATTCAAAATTTTCAAAAAAATCGCTATATCGTTTTTTATTAAACTTTGTTGTTGGATAGTGTAAAGGGCGTTTGCGAGATTGGCAAAAGTTCTCTGTTCGTTGAAAACCCCAATTTTCCGAAAATAGAAAAAATTCAAATTGTTTCGACGTCTTCCTACATTCCTACGTTAGAATATGCATAATAGTTCATATTTATTGATCGTTTTTTACATTGGAGCTTAGGTTATATGTTTTCAAATTAACCTTTTAGAAATTATTGTAATCCGTAATTCAAATAGTTTATGAAATATCAGGTTGTAGGAAGACAAAAAAAAAATTTCAATTTTCGAAAACTTGGGGCTTTGAACGAACATGAGACCTGCACCATTTTCTTAAACACCCTTTACAATATCCAATAACTAAGTTTAATTAAAATTGATGAAGCTATTTTTTTCAAAAGCCCCACAGGCTTCATTTAAAGTACCACCCCAAATTAAAAAATCGGTTTCAAAATCA
This sequence comes from Gryllus bimaculatus, assembly GCA_017312745.1. Taxonomy (NCBI): domain Eukaryota; kingdom Metazoa; phylum Arthropoda; class Insecta; order Orthoptera; family Gryllidae; genus Gryllus; species Gryllus bimaculatus. The sequence goes on from BOPP01000437.1 coordinate 219,421, forward strand.
AGAGGTCTCAACATCAGTCATATCTATCGGGGAATCTCAATTTTCGAGAAAATCGGCAGAACGGTTTAGCCACTAGAGTTGTTCACAGACTTTTTGCCGTCAATCGATTTTTCGCTAGGAAGGAGCCACAAAACAGATTTTGTTTACACCACGTGTTAGAGGATCTTACTTCTAAATTTATCATCTGAATTTATCCACATTTCTTTGCCAGGGCCCTGTAATATAAATTTTTCAGCCGAAAATTGGCTGTTTTCACGCGGCAATACATAACTTTCTACTGCGATAGCGGTAGTGGAAATGTAAAAATTGCTATCCTTCTGGGAATATCAGATTGGGATGCAACATACGGCGTCGCGACTTGCGAATTTCTGTGAATTACGTCTCATTGTTGTGACATGATTTAGCTGTATGAAAAGCAGTTATAACTGTCAAATTTGTGGTGATATTTGCTAGAAAATATTTTGTTTTCGCACCAAAGTTTCAATCATTTGGAAACAATTTTACAAAAAATGACGAAAGATGTATGTTAATTTGTGGAGAAATTAAGATATAATTAGAATTATATAACGGCTAGAAAATAGTGCCGTTATAGCACCACTAGTTAAGTATTCTAAATAGTTATAAATTTAGCGAATTTAATTCTTAAGAGATTCAATTTCTAATGTCATTTTTTCATGTGTAGTTTTTTGTTTGCACTATTAATTTCGTGACCTACAACAATACCTTCAAAAAGGGAGGTAACAACATTTGAAATTTCTACTTGAATTTTGATAGTTCAAATATTGGGAAGGGGTTCTGGACTCAAGACAACGTGCGCAGTTGATTTTTCTCTGAAGACGTATGGATGTCACATAGAGTTTCTATTGTTTTTTTTACTAAAGAAATCAAATCAAATTAGGTATTCCCAGAAACTGTCGCAATTGGGAAGGAATCTGAAAAGTGCGTTGGCAAAAGAAGTCTAAACAATTTACACACACACAAATTTTCCGTCGTATGAATCACTTTCGTTTGCAGAATCTTCTGAGGAAATGCATGATTTTCAAAATTCCTTTTGACACAATTGGCAAAACACACTGTAGTCCTTAAACAATGTGACAGCCATGCAGAAAATACTTCCGTGGACTTCTGGAGGAAAGACTTGCTACTACTTCCTTCCATCTCGTAAATGTCCATAGAAGAGCTCGGCTGACAAAAGTCCTTACTTCTTTCACCTCCTATGTGTTTAAACGTTGAATGGATAAATATTTCATTCTTTGTGAATAATTGACGTTTGTTTTCCCTAGGAAACCCATTACTAGTTTCCTCTGGATGATATGTTTTCTACTTATCATTCTGCTTGTCTATTCCTTCACAGTTTTTCCAAATAACATTTTTTGTTTTAGATTAATTTATAGTAATATTGTGATTACGTGTAATATTGTTCTCTCATGTTCCACATGCAAAACTACCTCACATTTTTTTCTAATTCCTTCTTTCTACGTTGTCATGGACTTTTTCTCTTTCTCCCTTTCTTCCTTCCTTTTTTCTTAATTTTCTTTTGGATCTGCCTCTTTCTTATGGAGTGTTTTCCATTTTCTCGAAGTTTACATATCATACAAAGATCACATACGGCATTCGCTGCGCATTGCGGTTGTTTTTTCTTTCGGTGTTTCTAGCCATATAAGACGTCTGAGAACGTCAGTTGGAGACAGTGTTTTCGGCAGCAGCGGTTCACAGTTTGGCTGACCACTGTATTAAGAACAGTGGTGGCTGGTGCCCCAAAAGATTGGAGGATGCACCTTCATTGGATTTTGGAAATGTAATTTCCAAAATTCAAAATACGAATATATAATGAAAATGTAAGCAATTCAAATTAATTAATACTTATTTAAATAAATTTCTATATTGAAACATTACATACATAATTTTATGCGAGTTGCCCGTGTCAAGTATACTCCATACTTCCCGCGCACGTGGTTCTGGCTTTGATTTCCAGTAGACACTTAAGTTCGACTCCAGCACATTGCAACACTTGCTATTGCTTCGACATGTTTCACACAAATAACATTATTCCATTTCGAAAATTTTATTACTCTGGTATATTTTGTAACAAATATCCTTCCACACACACACACACACACACACACTCGTATTCCAACCAGTGCTATCCGTAACTGCAGATTGCTGCAGTGAGAAATATGAATCCACCGTTATAGACAGAAAGGGGCTTCCTTCCAGAACGGCCAACTTTACACAAAGAATTCATCAAGTGTACATTTTGAATCAACCAATCTAATATGAAATAAAAACGGAATAAAAACATGAAATAATGTATTAAATGCCGTCAATAATTGACTGTACTTGTGTACTTTGAACAAGCAAAATTCATAAAATCATGTTGCAGCGAGTCAGACGAAGTCAGCCATCCGTCTGGTTGCATTACCAAAGAGCCCTATGTTCCCCGTGTTAAATCGAACGGCCGAAGAGTAAATGCAGCCAAAACCTAAGAGCGTGGTGCAGTACCTGACAAGACACCAGACACCGGAGAGAGCGCCAATTGGACGCTGGTTACAAAATGATTTCATATACATCCATATTGCTGCAATATCTTGAATATTGAATGTCAGTAAAAAGAAAATGTATTTTGATATCAAATTATGAGATTGTTTTTATTATCTAGGAGTTGTGTAGCCGTGCAACTTAAAGCACGAACCGCCACTGATTAAGAGGTGCCGATGATTGTTTGCACATCTTCTGATGGCACTTGATCCGGCTGTTCAGAATGTGTTTCCGTTTTGGGATTCATGTCCAGACCACCTATCTCTGAATCCATATCTGCTTCCTCTGAAAGTTCTTCATGGACCCGTACAAAACGAAGAAATCCTCGCTGTGTTCTTTTTCCACTACTTTCTTAATGTTATTGAACTTTGATACTCTTTCTTCTCCAACAATGTCGCAGCATTACTTCAAATGTCAATGGTTTGTTCTGTGTGTGTTGTTTGTGTTGTGTTTTCATTATCCACATTTGATGCGATAGCATTGTACATCCGCCCTGGGCATTTATCAAAGCTCTCAGGGCTCCAGGGAATAAGGATACAAGCTCTAAAACCATTTTTCAAAATTTCTGGCTTTATTGAGCGCACTACCTTCTCTAAAACAGGAGCGAAGTCTTTTCTATAGAGAGCCTCAGAAGGATGTTCTCGAAGTCACATTAGCACTCCTTTCTTACACGCACTTTTCATTGGTTGTTATATAGTGACATCTGGCGGTTGGGGAACGGATACAGTGCTATTATGGTTATTACGGAAACGAGTGTATAAAGAGGGGTATAATTGCATGAATGGCATGTTGAAGTTCAGTTTCTTATTCACCATGAGTGCAATTATACCCACGTTTGCAATTAGGTGAGTGCAATTAGTCCACGTGTTTCGTTCAATATTTCTTTTTAATTTCCATAATCAATAATTTTAATTTTGAGAAATTCAAACATACCTTTAGAGATACATACCTCAAGAGAGGTATGTATTAGATGGTGATGTGATATTGGTTCTCAACAAGACCTATTTTAGTAGGCCTTGCAGTGTCACCTTAGTGTCTTCGAGAATAATTTTAATTCATAATTACGTTTGATGGTGTACTATCTAATCTGGGTAAACACAACTAACGATTACATTTTTTTATATTTGTAATATTCTAAGACCAAATGTTTTACACGGAAAACATTTATTCATGTTTAATATTTTATGTTATTTCATTAGTCAGCTCGTGTCAAACCAACATGCTTATGGCCATACTTGTTTATGTTGAAGAAGTGGCATGTAAAGGAGAACATCCATATTTTAAATTATAAACAATTCACTTCATTTTTCAAAACAAATAAGAAATTTTGCCAAAACAACTGCTCTCTGGGCCGTCACGATCAAATAAGTGAATTTGATGCCAAGTATGAGTAGGGGAGTAGTTTCTAATTTAACTTATTGTACTATGAATATTAACATGATTGTCTAAGAAGTAATAATAATTAATCGTTTACAATTTTGTTTCATTCGTTCAATGATTATATGTTTTTTATGTATGTAATATGTGATGTACATTTTTGTTCGTGTTTCATGGCCGTCTGGAAACGTCTGTGTTATAGATACATAATTACACGATTTCTATCAGTTCTCTGAGTTATGATTGGCTGTTGTGGTCTTGCATGATTAAGTTTTAATTGCATGCTTGCCATAAACATAGTGATAGTCAACGATTTTTTATGGAATTAATGAGCATATTTAATTAACAAAATGAAAAAGAATATTTGTAATTCAGAACAGAGCTCACTCGTCTGAAAAGTAGCGCAATCACAAAAGTGATCATCCACAAAAAAAGAGAGAGATTTTCTTGTAAAGAACAGTCCAAACCAAAAAAGTTTGCAAACTGAGTTCACTTGAACGAAGAGAAGAAGTCTCAATTACATCAGTAACATACAACAGATGTAATTGTTCACTGTGAGAACTTTGTCCTCAGAGCTCTTCATACCTAAAAAAGCAGAGTAATTAAATTATCTGAAATTGTTTTAATCATTTTTTGTGTATTTTTCTTTGCTTTTAGGGCAATTTAAAAACATTTTAAGAGCATTTTATTGATCATTGTGGCGATGTTTTAGGTCATCAAAATCTTTCCCCTAATGATAACATTTAACCCCAGAACAGTTATTGAGACAGTAATGGGCATGTTCAAATTTCAGTGCTGGGCACAGTGCCCATCACTATTCAAAATCATTCTAAATTAATATTATCGCTTAACAAGGCAAGCACTGTTCAAAAAGTAATATTACAGCAATGCATAAAAAAGGTTTCTCAAATTACAGTGATTGTGTGCCCAGCATTGTCCTGAACGTCAGAAATACTTACAGTTATGGGCACTACCTTTTTTGTGGCTGTGGACGGCTCTGAGATGATGAAAACACATATGAAAATGTAGATTATAAATCTAATACAAATAGGCGCATTGACTTTAAATCCTTAATAACTAGTCACACCTCCACTAGCAAATCAACAACGTTTCGATGCACAGACGACAAGTGAAACACACCACTAACTTTTGAAACCTACGCTCACTGGGGAGCCACGTTCAATTCATATTTTGGGGTTGCAAATTTAAAGACACACACGACACAGAGACATTCTCACTGTTTGAAAATCCTATTATTACCCTCTTGCAGTTGCTGTTCCCATCGCTATAATGGTGCCTACAGCTGTACCGGTTACCCTGTAACGTTTGTATCGAATGCACAAGCGACAAAAAATAGAAAAAAAACATTAATGGGCTTGATATTATTCAAGCAATACAAGACACAGATTTTCACACATTCGTTCATTATTTGAAAGAAAATCACGAATGTGTCATATTGCTTGAAATGTTAATATCCAAAATAATGTCCCAAGTCCTAACAAGTTATGTTACTAAAGTAACTTGGGATAAAAAAGAAAATATAATGATTCAGTGTCATGCCATATGAAAGTAAGCATTGTATTTCAAATATTAAACATTTCCTTAGTGTTCCCCATTCATGTACACCTTTTTTCATGATTTTTTTTAATTTGCGCACATGGAGTTTATTTACATGTTATTTTAGCATTCTATATAAAACGTATTTCTGATTACAATAACTGATTTTTATATTTCATTAAATCTGTTTCATTGCTATTTTCCAGATTTTAAAATGACACAACAAGAAAAGAAGGATGCGACAGTGCAACCAAAACTTTAAGAGCATGGATAATGATGAACTTAACCCTGCTGCTTTCAAAGATAATGTAAATGAAAACGACAGGGGAGACTGTTGAATCTAAGGAACAGTTGTATCTGATGGGATTGCAATTTATTTCTCGTAGGGACTCCATGAAATCTAAATCGTACTGTTGTCAGGCGGGTTATGTCGACAGTCTTTCGTCTGTGTTCTTATGCAAATTAAGGAAGCGGGTGAGTATCGAGTGATTCCTTTTTTTATATTTTTATTTTATTTTTGAGGGTCAAAGTAAAAGTGGTGGAAAGGATGTCTAATTTGTTTGTACCCGTGAGAACTCTGGCAGTGTCGAATAACATGAAATGCAAAGATACGTAATGATTGTGGTTTCAGTTTGCGTTTTGTCCAATTTGGTCCGGAAGTAAAGATGGCGTGGTGTTGTACCAGTGGACAAACAGGGGTGGTGTACCTACGGCCACGTCTCTGGCGTGTCCATAAGTACATCTTAGGATTACTTCACTTCTAAGCGTTTGGCGACCACGATTTGAAATATCACTTGAACATGAAATACAAATACAAAATATGCAAAGCTGTTTTGAAGAACCACAAATATAGTTGCTAACATATTTTTGTTTTCAGTTCAACGTTAATCCACATAAAATGTCTCATAGTAAAACCGGGAGGAAACGTCTCAATCTTTCTCCAGAAAGGTTCAAGACTGCTGTGTTAGAAGTTCTAGAAAAAGTCATGTCGATTCGCAATGTTGCAAAATCTTGCAACATCAGTAAATCTGCTATGACAGAAGCAGTTTAAGAGATCCGAATCCAGAGATATTTTGTTATATGAAAAGAGTTCTAAAGAATCAGTTCTTTAAAAAATTGTTGCAAACCTGCAAGAAAAGCTTGGCGACGAGTTTTAATTTCAGTATCTCGGCAAACTTTTTGAACACTGAGTGCAACATTAACCCACGACTCGTCAGTATAAATAATATTTTTGCATTCTCTCCGAAATTTTCTGATGTCTCTCAAATATTTCGGTCTCCAGAAAATAAGCAGTCCCTTTCCATTAACATTGCCATCGTTCCTGTTCTTTCGTAAACAAAACCTATGTCCTCCAAGATATTATGCAAGTTAGGCAAATTTGTATTAGCATTGATAACATTCAAAACGTATTTGAATGTTGGGGTGTATTTTAAAAAAGAATTCATGAACTATTCGTCGAATTTCAGATTTCACGTATTGATTGTGCGTGAACTGCCTGGCATACAAATGCCAGGCAGCTACGAGTTCTCATTTTACCGGGTGTCATCAAAATGTCTTGGGAATATTCCATTCGAAGCTTATAAATGATACTTTCCGAACAACAGACGTTTCTTTGATAGCAGTTGAAACGTTATAGTTTTTGTTAAATAATCAAAATCATTGAGAATAATTTGGCGTTCTTTGCTTCGTAAAGTTTCTCCACGACGCCTTTTCTTGGGAGAAACCCTTGACATTCTCCCAAGTAACTAAGATAACCAATTTGTTTACAATGAAAAGCAGGACAAAAGAATTTAAGAAAAATACATTTTAATGAAAAAATTAAACATTTTATTAATTGAACCAAAAATACACTAATTATGCTTACGTCACTTTTAATTATTTAATTAAACTAACTTTTTTCATTTAATGAATATTTTATTGAATATATAATTTTCTAATCAGATATTAAAAAATTCAGAACGATAAATACCCTTCATCTTGAATTTTACGGAAAGTGCTGCTGTCAGAGTAACAATATTCAATATTGATTTTTCGCTTGTCCAAAAATCTGAAATATTAAAGCTGAAACTACTGAAAACGGCGAGAATTCTGCCGATCTAGCAAAACGAATCGCGTCTTTTCGAACTGTACCGTCACAAGATGCATTACATTTCGGCGTGGCATCTCTGAATTAATTATTACAGAGATTAATATATTAGTTTTAAAATATCGAAAAGGAGGACAGGTAGGAGGACACTTTTCGAGGAAGGACAGAATCTACAAAAGGGGGACTGTCCTCCCTAAAGGAGGACGTTTGATCACCTTAAAGTAACGGCTAAGAGAATGCAGTGATAATGAAAATATTGTAGAGGAAGATGTAAATAACGGTACTTGTTTAATTGCTGAATACATTGCTAAAGATGGAACTGTATGGAGATCTGAACCAGAGAAAACAGGAAGAACAAAGAAAAATAATTTAATTATAAGGCAAGATGTTTAAGGTTGTTCTGCCGCCCGAAAAAATAATCCAAGAACCTATTGACACTTTCAATTTATTTTTTGATCAAAATAAATTGGACTTTGTGGTGCAACACACTAATTCTGAAGGTAAGAGAGTGCAACAAATAAATGCAATTCTATCGAAATGCAAGCATTTTTAGGACTATTGGTGTCAATAAGCAAAGTGGATTTTAGGGAGTTCTGTATTTGGCAATCCAATATTCCGCGCATTTATGGGAAAAAAACAGATTTGCGAATATCAAACGCTTTTTAAGATTTGATGATAAGAATATTAGGTCACTTAGAAAATCAAAAGATAAACTAGCACCTACCAGGGAATTATAGGAGAATACAAATCATAAATTACAAAAATTTTATTTGCCTGATGAAAATCTTACAATAGGCGAGTAGCTTATACCTCTCCGTGAAAGCGTGTTTTTAAAGCAATATTTACTAAGCAAACCTGACAAGTACGGTATGAAATTGTGGTGGATTTGTGGTAGTAAAACCAGTTATCCTTTGTTTGGAATACCGTATCTCGGATAAGTGGGACCTAACAGAACAGATAATTTGGCTCATTCTGTAGTAACTAAATTGTGTGAACCTTTTTACGGATCAAATAGGAACATTACATTCGACAACTGTTTTACTAGAATGGAAGTAGCAAAATCACTGTTTCAGAAAGGACTCAAAATAGTATGCACTCTAAACAAAATTAACGATGCACTCCTCAGAATGTTTAACCACACATCTCGCAATGTTGAAACGAACATTTTTGGATTTCGTAAATATATGACATTGGTTTCATATGTGCCTAGAAAAAATCGTGTTTTTCTTTTTCTTTCTACTACGCATTACTCCAATGAAGTAAATGTAGAAAATAAGAATAAATCAGAAGTGAATCTCAATTATGATGAACCTAAAGGGGGTCGATCAAATGGTGTATACAGCTCGACAAAAGACTAACAGGTGCCTAATGTCATTCTTTCAAAACATTATTAATGTGGTTGGAATTGCATCCTTAATTTTATGAACTAATTTATATCTAACTTGGAATCAAAGGAAAAAAAGAAGTGAAGAGAAAAATATTTTTGCGGACGAGGAGAAGAAGAAGGAGAAGAAAGAGAAAAGAGAAAAGAGAAAAGAGAAAAGAGAAAAGAGAAAAGAGAAAAGAGAAAAGAGAAAAGAGAAGAAGAAGGAGAAGGACAAGGGGAAGGGGAAGGGGAAGGGGAAGGGGAAGGGGAAGGAGAAGTAATAGAATATTTTTAAAAAATATGTAATGTTTACACTTGTGTACTTTTAGACAAAAGAACCTCAGTAGCGTTAAATATTGAAAAATATGATTTACGGTCGAATTTTGACCACTGGGTGACGACTAGTCTAAAAAAAAAACGTGTAAGGAATCCAACGTCTCGTGTAACGCAAAATGTCTCACGAGGCTCATGAGAAAAATAAGAACGTGAGCTAGTAAGCGCATCCTAAAAGAAGAGAGGGACCAACTACATGTTGTGGTCCAGTTGGCCATTGAACATTTTTACAAATTATGACATATTTACTAGTAAATGAAACTAAAAAATACAAATATAATGAAATTATAATTCTATTGATACTATTACCTAACTTAATTTGGCGCCTCCGGTGAGTATTTTCATGTTAAAAATATTATTTGTTCCTTGGGAGTTTATAATAAAAATAAATTTTTAACATATTAGTTGTCCAGATTGCACATTTTTGCAAATCGTCTCAGTTCGTTTAGCTGTATGAGGAAAGGAAATGCTCAGTTAGGCCAAATACCTTAGGTACGATGGGATTTCGGCATGCTCGCACATGTCTTCTTTACCCCCACGCGTGATTAATAAACAAACACATGTCCTCAAAGGGTAAAAATGGCCCCTAGCGCCCAAGAGCCGGATTCATTTGACCCTACATTCCATTCATTACAAACAAAATTAGGTTTAAATATCGTCAATCAGATTAATGAAGTAATAATTAAGGGAAATATCGGAAAGAGAGTATAGTAATTCGCAGTGCTTCACCAGTGTTCTCGTAAATGCACTGAAACCATTAAAAACACGTATACTTCATATAATTCTTCCAGAACCATCAGAACTAGAAGAAAATTGGTTCAGAATTGTAACAATCGATTTGTCTTGTCGAGACCAATCGAATGAGCTACTGATCACCTCTGTATGTGCCGTAAGTAACTCAACATGTGTGTTAGTTGCTTAAAAATATCAAAAATAGTTTTTAGACTATTTAATGTCTTCAATTTTACATGCCAGATAAAATGGAGAGACTCTACCACAAGAGGCCGAATAAAAATTTCCAATCTGTCAGGGGGAAAATCAGGGATTGTACATGAAAAGGAAATAACATATTTCGTTACGTAAGGCTTAGAGACCCCTTCCAAATTTTCAGGTGATTTTCGGCTCCCCCCTCTTCGTGCGCACGCCTAAACTCATGTGCGTTAGGTGATGGAAGACTGTCACAGAAGAATTCACGTGGTTATTTTCACATATTTCAAACTATTTAAAAACTTTAAAATATGCATCCTTTTGTTGTAATTTCCTTAGCTCTACAATTGAAAAATAACGTAAAATTGATTAATTTTTCCAGGACAAAAAAAAATCCCATGTGTGTTTCATACGCTAAGAAAAGATGATTGTTTTGTACTATTCATTAGAAACAATCGACCCAAAGCCCCGAAAGTATATTTCTGCGGAATAGCTCCCTCCCTGCCTGCATCAAATAGATTTGAGATAAAAAAACTAGAAGTTTGCAGATAACAATATACGAAGAACAAGCAAACGTGCAGCCCGCAACACACGCACCGTCTTGGTTAACTCGGTTAATTGATTAATCAATCAATTAACCGAGTTAGCCAAGACGGTGCGTCCGGACGGTGATTCCGTCCATGAACTACGTAACTCATTTGGAGTATTTTGAATACCCCCTCCCTCTTATAAGCATCCGTAACGCGTGCTTAAATCCCCCTAAAAAATTACGTAAAGCATACATCACCCCCCCCCACTCCATTTATAAGAAGAAAAATAAATAATATCACGGTAAAAACAATATGCATAAATTTGTGATACATGTGATAGATATTATAGATATTTGTGATACATTGTGATAGATATTAAAATATGTTTGTGAAGGTAATATGGACACGTTAAGCGCCTCAATTTTTGCTGTTTATGTATTTCAATATTTTGCCAAATTAACAGCGTCACGATCAAACTTTAATGCTTTTGTTTCACGTTGAAATAGCTATATCACAAAAAAATATTTTATTTGGGAATATTTTGTAGCTGTTTTACAAAAATATTCTAATGTGAAGGTAATGTGCTCCCATGTAGGTTTCATGGCTATTGCCAAATTAACTGGTTTCTTGTAACATGACCATGGAACTAGAGGTAGCTATACTAATAATGTGAATTACTGTTTTACAGTCGAATTTTACAAAACTACGGCCTTACATGATAATACATTGCGACGTTGTCCCGCGTTAGTGTGCCGCGATCGAGGAAAATTCTGCTCGGCTGACGGTTCCTCACTCGCCGAGGAAGGATATGCTTAACTCCCCCTACGACCGCTGCAGAGTACGCTATGAACGCTTGGGTTTTCAAGGTCTCTCCCCGGAAAGCATGTCTTTGGCAGAGCATGACCTTGAAAACCTCACGCCCCCAGCGTTGGCAGGGGAATTCAGTGTACCTCTCCCCGGCGGGCGAGGGCCCCTCAGCCGAGTACAATTTTCCACGATCGCGGCTCACTAATAAAATAGCCGCACTGTGTAAAGATTACTGGGTTAATCATAACAAATTCAGTATTTTCTATAATGAGACTTTATTATTCAAAATTGAAAATATTGGTAAACTCTTGAAAAATTACAAAAATAAAAAAAATCAGTTTAAATAATAATTTTACATTCAGGACAAATGAAAGTTTCTTTGCCTTTAATAGTCTTTAATATGCGTTCCTCGTGAACATATTCTTCACACTCATTGCATCGGCACGTCCTTAACTGCCTCTTCACAGCAAACATGACATAATTTTTTCTCTCCATTGTTTACATGTTTTGTTGGGATTTTCTTTATGGAAACTTGTCTCTTTCTCTAATAGATAGCTTTATTCTTTTTCTAATTTTTCTTTTAACGAATTATTTTGTACGTTGTCTGCTGCACGAGATGAAAATAAATTATTTTTTAAAAACAATAGTGCGAGTGTTGATTGCTTTACCGAAGGGTTTTTCGCACCTTTACAGGAATTGTTAATACCTCTACAAAGGATGAGTTGCACTTCTCATTGTTAGCACTGCAGTTACTTTGGTTGTCTTCATATGAGGTCAAAGCACTGCTGGAATCTGACGAAGGAGAAAGCTCTGTTTGTTGATGCTGTGTCTGTCAGGAAGATGGGCCAGGAATGGCGGAAGTGGAATCTTGTACAAGATTAGATTATTTTAGGCGGACATTCTGTGATTGAGCTAGGAACAAAAGCTTCCTCGGGGATTGCTTTTGGATTAAATGGGTGTGTACCCGTTCCACCTCACACGTTGGCTGGCGTCATAGCTCTATCTCAAACACGAGAGAATATCCTACCAAACCTAGCTTTTGTGGTGTTATCATTTTTAGTCTGGTCAAGAAAACTACAGTATTTCCTGATCCTAGAATTCTTCAGAGGGTCGAAAACACGACTTTGACACGAGAGGTTGGAACTGATGTCATGTATTTGATGATAAACAATATAGGATAATATTAAGGGCCGAATTCATAGTCGTCACTTATAGGATAAGCAAACCGTTAAGTGATAGGTGCTTTCTCAAAATAAGTGTTCACTTAAAGGCGCTCGTATTTCATAGACGTTTCTTACGACCACGGAATGAGTGTTCTCTTAAGCGGAAGGGAAATATGACAACATGGCATTGGCAGCATCTGTTTTCGCAACCGAGTTTACAGACAGATCTTGTGCAAAGGGCGTCCAATTTAACAGGGGGCGGACACTCCAACGTCGAGTTGACGTTGTGCGCTGCGACCACTTGTCTTCCTCATTTGTTGTGTTTATAATACTTAACATCAGTTTTAATTGATTCCACAACGTTAACTTATGCTCTAGTATAACTAATGTAAATGGTATGAACATAGGCCTGCCAATATTGGTAATAGATTATTAACATATCATGTAATAAAAATGTCAACTACGTATAGTATTAACATAAATTCCATTTTACAACAATTTAAATTACTTCACACGTTATTCATATTGCAAATTCATCATTATAATAGATCTTATAAATCAGTAATGAATAAAAGTTAAATATTTTGGAAACATACCTGAAAGGATGAAGTTGCAAAAAATCTTAATGCCATGAGAACTTTTATATAAGGGAGAAATCGGCAGTCCTCCTTTAGTCATTGGGACTTCGTCGATCATCGGCACAAGTGTATGCAGTACAGTAGTTTTATTGAAAAGAAACCGCTTTTGGAATTGTTCATCATTGTACATTTCCTACGGGTTGCTCATATCTTTAATATATCTCTTTAAATTTCGCAGGATGTGTTGAGTATAAAACTCAAAATAATCTTGGAAGTCGTTTTCCATAACGTTTCACAAATGGAACATTTTAACTGGCTACACTATACGAACACCAGCAAAACGAATTCAATAGTCGGCGAACGCCGCGTAAATGTATAACCTATACTGGTTACGACTGGCGATGCGAGGGAGCCATAAGACACACTTAAGGGAGCAGGCTGCCTCCCTTATTCTCACTTAGGACTTCACTCAAGGGCTGTTTATGAATACAATTCGTGTACTTAAGGGAACACTCAGTGTAAGTGACGACTATGAATTCGTCCCTAAACCTCTCTGCTTCCTTGACTATTGAATAATCAAGGTGAGATTTAGTCCCAAAGAAAATTAAATTTCATTTACCCTGATCTTTAAACCTGAAAAAGTAGTGTATCCAGTTGACAAATGCGTGATGAGTCATGATCCCTTTTGGAGTCATTCACAAGCTGACCCGGTAGACAAACTGTCTCCCCACTCAGGTTTGAACTGTTTTCCTTTATAAAGGATCATTGGGGGAAATACTGCGCCTGTTGCATTACTACACGCTACCATTTTGACACTTTGACCATTCTCTCTGGCCACCAAATGCACTCTCTTTGATTCTTTCTTAACATTAACAGTGGGATCTTTGTGTCAAATTGTGTCCAAGGCAGCAATCCTTTTCATCCATTTTATAAAGTCTTTCTGGTAGAAACATCACATTGTTTTGAATGAAAATCTCTCGTAATTTGACAAAATAATCATTCACAATAGATATATTTAGTTTTATTGCCCTGTCAGGGTTTATTCTTTGACTTCTCCTTTTCGAAACTCCAGAATTCCTGGCTAAAAAGTCTTTTAGTCTGTATCTGCCTGCCAAGCCTCTTTTGAGCGAAAAAGTATGCGCTTTATTCTTTTTATTGCAAAATTTGTATACACAAAGTAAAATTATTTTTTGTTTAATTGGGTATTCCTGATCTGAAAACCTCAAAATTCTAGTAGCAAGCTCCTTCTGTTGATCTTTTGAAAGAATAGGTTTTCGACCCAATGATCACTAGTTGTTCTGTTTTTCATAAAATAGCGGCGAAGAGTTCGTCTAGGTATGCCATACCTTTTCAATGCTGCGTTTTGTGTTAGTCTGCCCTCCCTCACCCGCTTGCAAAGATTTAACGATATTGGTTTGGCTCCAAACACTCCCTTTCTTTGCAGGATTCATTTTCTAGAAACTAAAACTCAAAAACATTAGTGAATCAAGCACATGAAGTTAGTATGTCCTTGGGTGCAGGTAATATGCTCTTGGCCATAATAACAGCAAAACAGCATGTTATAAAAACACCCTCCACGTTGATGAAATATTGGGCACAATAATCGGCATTAAACTCATTAAATACGCTAAAGGTTGATGTATCAAAATACCATATCCTTCTTTAAGTGTAACAAATGATAAACTTACCGGGAAAGACGTTATAAAAACAGAGCGTCTTCAGCACGGTCTTCGCAATGGATGCTCCAGAGTGCAAATGCGCAGGCAAACAAGATAGGATGTAGGATAGGGTGTGTGCTCTCTCCTTACGCTCTCACAGACTGCATGCTATACTACATATCGGAAATAGTTTCATGTAACACTGTAGCCACTATTACTGTATTAACTGCACTGGCCATATTTGCATCACTTACCTTGTATGATAATTAACGTCAGAATAAGATGTCGATGCTAACTGCACCTAAAAATAAGACTGGGAACAATTTCTGAGGGAAAGAATGAGCATAGGCGTGACAATTTCTGACAAAAATCCGTGTACGTGCCGTCTTCGATGATAGTCTACTGTTCCAATTCAATTGGATTATACTTATTTAGAATACTCTGTAGATCAGTTTTGTACGTTTTCATCATAATCTAACGGACTTAGTTAATTTACTGTTGATATGATCAAATGGTCTCAACTAGTTACATTTAAGAGCCAGGTTAAGTGATTAATAGTTTCATTTACACTTTGACTAAGAGAGATATTCAACCCTCCAGGATTGTGGCATTTCAATTTCCTAGAGCAAAAAAATCATGTAGCAAAAGAGTCAACACAATACTCACAGTGCAAGATTAGTCGGCCTATTACACTAATGTTGGTACAACATTCATCTCTAACAGAGAAACTTAAATCAAAATGAGTTCCACCTACGATACTCAAGCTACGAGATATTACTAATCTTTTGGATAAACATGAGAGAAATCTTTTCAATCAGAACTTGAATTGTATCAAACTGCATCTCAAAAAGAAACGAAAAGAAGGGAATATATAAATGATGTCATATCCATGAGTGATATTGATAATATACTTTAATGACTGATTCCTAGTATCCAACCATTTCTCACTCATTTCACTAGCGAAAATATTATTCAAATTTTATAATGTTTTATTTCATTTTCCTTAGTTTCATTTAATGTAAAAATTGTCTTAACATCATTGACATTAAAATTTGAATAAATTAAAATAATAGCAGTCCCACAAAAATCGAAGAAGGTGTTTTATTGATTTATTGAGATATGCATTGGGATTCGTGTGCCGGAAACTCAGATATCTGCAAAAAGACAGAACGTTCGTGTTTTGTTTACATCAATGTGTGTGAAGCCGCTGACCGTTTAACATATATTTTTTCTTGAATTTTGTGTGAAGAAAACTTAACACAGCATAAAGAATCCACTTTGCTCATCTCACAGCGTACAATACTGACGTGTACTTCGAAAAAGGCAGCAAGGACCCGCTGCCGCGTGTCCCAAAGACTGCTGTAAATAGCGAACAGTGCCCGAGTGGAGAAAAGAAGGGCACTGACCGTGACAACCTACTGGTGACAACCGGTACTGGTACTCTCTGGTGACAACAGTGCTGAGTTACAGCTTCGGGGCCGGCAAAGACCCGGCCCCCTAGGAGAGAAACTAGCGCTACCTTTGAGTGAGACAAGTAACTTACGTCTGTCTTTATGTCCGTTATTATGGGGTATTAGGCACCAGCCACCCTACCTAGGAAGACGTAAGTTCGGAATAAATAGTGTGAACGCGTTACCCTTAAAGAATTAACTCTCGTTACCACATAGAGCCTTCTGTGAACACGTTATGCGTTTGTGAGGACCGGTCTCTGGCCCCTTAGGACCAGCCGCCACTGTTGCTTATTATTCTTGATTCAAATGTGTCAAGTTTTATAAAATGCAATAATAGTGTCCACGAAATTATAAACCTTGAAAGGGTTCATAGTTGTTTATAGTTGTTTGCTCTGTATAATATATGATATCACGAAAATAAATTGCATAAATCTTTCACGTTTCATAAAAGTGTGTTCCATCACATAACCAACTGACTAAATGACACAACCAAATATCTCCATGATTTAGCTCCAAAGCTAAACGAAGCCAATGCTTTTTAATTATTTTATCCACCAATTCATGAACACGAATTTCAGTTTTTACCTCCCTTTTTTCAATATCCTTTTCATGGATCCACTTCTTGCTATTTTTTCCATAACGTAACTCCGAAGACATTGAGCAAAATTATTTTGCATTTTTTATGAAATGTTTTGTGACGGATACTTTTAGTTTTGAAAACAGCCTACTCGCATGAGAAACACGACCTGTTACTTTCCTTCAAAGCTTCTTTCAGTGTAACTTAATGTTATTGTTTACTGTTTCTTTATTGTGCGTGTATGGACCTGACACCAAACACGTAATGGTATATTTAATGCCATTGCAGTCCCTTCGGATTCTTTATCCCCGCGCGGCCCTTTTGAATCTTTCATGTCCGCTCCCCTACTAACACAGCAAATAACAAATATTTAATAATTTAGATTGATTTAAATTAATAAAAATAAAATAAAATAAAATAAAATAAAATAAAATAAAATAAAATAAAATAAAATAAAATAAAATAAAATAAAATAAAATAAAATAAAATAAAATAAGAAAAATAACTCCATACATATTTTAACATTGATATCATTTTGTTGAATTGTTATGAAAAATGCAATTTTGGAATGTTCCCGTGAATTTATAATTCACGCCTGTGACTCTTATTTCACTGTTATTTATCATATATTTTTATCACATATGCCTCTTGAGTTATAGTATTACTAGTAGTAATAGATATAGAAGGCACACCGCATAAAAACCTAAAATGTTTTGATGTAATGAAATCTTCTAAATAACTTTCGGCAATATAGACAAATAACCTAAAAGTACCGTTTCGTCTTCGCAATTCACACTGTTATTTTCCATCCAACTCACCATAATCATTTTCTAATATTTCTAGCGATTTTACTGGAAACAACTGTTTATAGCTTTGCTGGCCTCTTTGAGAACTTCCTCAGGAACTTCACAATAGAGTCATTCCACGTCATATCGCACTCAGAAAACATAACTACTAAAACTACAAATACTTTTTAGCGGCTTGCAACTTTTCTGGGTTCTGGGGTTGAAAATAGGTGACATTTTTTTTTTTTACTTATCTCACCCCTTTGAGAGATATTATCCATTAATTTTTCCGAAGAATCATGCGCGCTCTAATGTTTAAAATTGTTTTGCGCAAATACCGTTTTCTCAAAAAATACACTTATATTTAACTGAAAAGGATGTACTTTCGTGGGATGTAAACATTTTGTTTAACATATCGTCTCAGTATATTATTTCAGTACTGGTGTGCTTCCTTTTGCGACTCTCACTCTCAACCCAATCTTTATAAATGAGGTGTCTAAAGAAAGAGAATTTCACGGTGACGTGACGAATTGCAATTTGACTTCAAAAATATGAAGGATTTGTTTTAAAAAACGCATCTCATGTCAAATGCAACCCGCAGCACTTGTCAGGATTTTCGAATCTATATCGTTAAACTAAGGATTTTAGAGCCTCAAAACATGAAATTTTGAGGCCAAAGGCCTCAAAGAAACGTTTCTTACGACATAATCTACAGGATTTCTTGTAATTTATATTACATTTAATTTCTATCAGGATATTCTTGGACATTCTATTACATTTTTTCTACTCCGGTATTTATCGGCTTTTTGCAGTACCAACTATTTTACTCGGCGCTGAAGACTGAAGGATTGTCTTTTGTTAAGGACCTTATTTATCAAGTTTGGTTGCGTGTGAGAGCCACAAAATGTATGTATACTACTGAAGTAATATAGAAGACGACAATTCAAATCGATGAAGGAAATAGTTTACCCGAGTCTCCTAGTTTAGAGCGTGTATAGAGCAAGAAGGTGTAAACCAAGATATCTACATTCGATTCCCGGCTGGGGTAAAATACTCAGATGAATTTGAATGATAAAATTATAGATAGAGCGTTAAATGTGTCCTTAAAATTGTTAAGCACATTCACTGGCAGTTAGTGTTTTACATGCCTCGCCGGCGTCGTTTGCTGAATTGCTTAACCACTCTTCCTGGTGTCATGGAAGTCAACCTAACCGATACAACATGGATTACTGACTGCACCGAGTCCATGAAGGTATAAAAGGCAATCACTGACAGCGACGCTACGAGACAAAAGACGGAGTTCGGTCTGTGACGCCGAGCAGTGCAGACGTGCTGAGATCGAGCCCTGTCGCTTATATCAGTGCCAGTTGCATAATCAACGTTGTGTTTCCAAGTGTAGTGGAAGCTAAACTACCATCGTGTGAGTTATAAGTGGGGAGAGCGTGCTGGGAGTTGAACCAACTTATTTCTGAGTGTCGTCAGTATTTGCCGGACTACAAGGTAAATTTTAGGTGATTATAGTAGTTCAAAACGTAAAAGAGGAATGAGCAGTGAAGAAAGTACCAGTTTTCAAGATTCACCGCCAGTGTATACCAGTGTATAATATTCCCACTGCTAACCCCTTTCAAGAACTTGAAGTTAGAGATGATTCTTATTGTACTATTCCTATCTTAGAACAGGCCAAAATACCTCCAATAAATATAAATAAAACTTCAGGTACAAGAAATGTTAATACATTTATATTAGAAATTAAGCAAATAGTAAAAAATGAATTTAGTAATAAAATTAGAAACGACTAATATATTCTTCCAAACAATAGAAGACTACAGAAAATACAGAAAACATTGTGATGTAAATAACATTCATTACTCTACTTATAGAGGTCCATCAAAAAGTACTTTAAGCTATTATTTATGACATACCAACTTTGTATACTAATGAAGAAATTAAGTTAGAAATAGGTAAAACATTCTCAGTAAATACAGTTTACAGACTATTTGGGGGAAAAAAGAGAAGCCTTGGAAATGTGTGCTGTGGAGCTCACTGACAGTGATCAAAGTAGAGAGATAACTAAATTACAAAAACTGTTCAATAGAGTTGTAAAAGTGAAGTTTTAAAACAAAGTTAACCAACCAATTCAATGTAAAAATTGTCAGTTATTTAATCATACACAAGCAAACTGTAAACATGGAACATGGAAGATGTGTTAGATGTGTAGAAAAACATCATTACAGTAAATGTAAAAACCTAAAAAGACTCTACGTCAGTGTGTGAACTGTCTCCCCTATGATACTGTCTTTACACAAAACATTGTTCAAATATTAGCTAACTCACTTTATACAGGTCCTGAAATAATTAAATTTATTTCTCCATCTGGAATCAAGTACATAATTTCCAAACATAAAAACAAGAAATCACCGGACTTAGATCTAATTCCTAATATTGTAATTAAACATTTACCATATCCCATCCTCAGTTCACTAACAGCTGTATACAATGCTTGTTTTAGACTCGACTACTTTCCAAACTCTGGAAAACAGCACCTATTCTACCAATTCCTAAACCCAATATAGATCAAACTATACCTGAAATTTTTAGCCAATTAGTTCTCTGCCAAACTTAAAAATATTTGAAAGAGTAATTATAAACAGAACTAATAAATTTGTAAACTAAAATATAACTAATATTCTTCCTAGAAATCAATTTGGTTTTAGACACAACCATTCTACAACTCATCAATTGTTATGATTAACAGACTATATTAACTACACAAAGTTTTAAATATTACTACATATCCTTGCTATATTTCTAGATGTAAAACATGCATTTGATAAAATCTGGCATAATGGACTACTTTTTAAATTGAGAAATATTGGTTTTCCAAATTACTTACAAAATATAAAAAAATCCTTTTTAGTTAATCGAAATTTTAAAGTACAAATAAATAACACTCTCTCCACTGATCACAACATACAAGCTGGATCCAAGGATCTCCTTTATCACCTACGCTTTTCAATGTTTTTATTTCTGATATGAATTATTTCTTACATTGAGACATTGCCCTTTTTGCAGATGACACTGCAATATTTACAACTCATAGCGATCTTCTTTTAGGTAGAGATAATCTCCAAGATTACCTAAATCTCCTCATTTCTTGGTTCAATTATTGGCAAAATCATAAAAAATCTTAGGCTAAAATCTTCTTCTTAAAACGGATTCTTCCTACTTATCCCCTAATAATTGATAATCATGCAGTCAAATAGCTCCCAAATGACACTCCTGTATAATATCTTGGACTTCAAATAGACACTAAACTAATCTGGAAAAATACATAACATTAATAGCCAATAAAACATAGATAAAATGTTTAAAATTGTATCTATTCATAAATAGAAAATCAAAATTATCAATAGACTCAGCATAAATAACATTATACAACCTTCACTGACATACACCTGTCTAATATGGGGAGGTTCTGCTAAAAGCAACCTTCGGAAACTGGAAGTACTTGCAAAAAAGTTCTTAAGAGAAGCATTAAAAGCACCGTGGTTTATCAAAAAAGACCGAATTTAAAAAGAATTTTCTACAGAACCTCTAAAAAATTGGATTCTTAAACTTTCTTTCCATTTCTACTCTTCTCTTTTATCTTGTCCAGCCTCTTATCTGTACACTCTAGGTAAATCACTCAATCTTTTTCCACAAATCAAGTCAAGATATTCTAAAGACTTCCTACATCCTCCTTAATTAGCTACAAAACAGGTTCTAAACTAAATTCAAAATGTATTTTGTACTCCAAACATTTTATGTACTTTTTGAAGGACCCTTCCTGGTATTAGTAGTTAGTTCCTAATATTATTGTTTTCAAGCATTGTTCAAGTACAATGAAATGTAGTCCAAAAATGATTATGTATAATATATAAACTGAAAACCCTTGAAAGGCATAATTTTGTCGAACAAGGATAATAAAACAATTTTTTTAAAGAGACATAAGACGAAATTTAATGAAGGATTACTCAATGCCTAAAGGATGGCTAAGAGCTGTAGTTGCAAAAAAGGCCCTCCAGAAATAAAAAAAAAAAAGCGATAACCAACATTCTTCTCTTTCAATAATCTGTGATTTGAAAGTTATTTTTAAGAATGTAAAATAAAGAAGATACTGAAATTTTTCTCTAAAAATAGTGCCACTGTAAAAGCACAAAATGTAGAAATAATGACATGCAAATCGGTATTAATACATCTATATGAACCTCCCAGAAATTTCAGCAACTGTAACAAAGAATTTCAACCATTTTTTCGATATTACTACTCGTAAATATTTCTCGACGTTTGAGGCAAATAAAAGCTTGTTCCATGATCATTCTTACCTTTAAAATAGATGATATTTCATTTTCCATGGCTGACGATTGCAATATGAGAAGAGCAGCAAGAAGGGCGAGAAAAGCAAAAGAATGCACAAGACGCTTATAACGCCTTGAGCAGTCCATCCTTTGGGCCATTGGAAGCGGAGAGAACGACAACGAATGAATCAGGGAAGAAACTGCAGCTCGTAGGCTCGCGCCACCGGTTTATATAGCGGAGGTGGCGTCAGAATCGACCAATAGGTCGTAGGCGGCGGGCACTGCACTGCCTGTCTTTCTCCCCCGATAAGCTCCCCCGCGCCCCACCCCCCGCCACAGGCGCCTTTGAACACACACCTGTGTACGAAACTGACAGCGAGCTCCCTTATCTTGCTCAAAATCGAATGAATGACATTGATCGAGCACTTGGCAAAGTGCATTTACGGCAAGTAACAACACCGAACAACGCCACTCGTTGCGTCACCGTTTCGTAGAGATGTCATTAAAGTTTTGCAGATAGAAATTCGTAATAATGTATAAATAAGAATGCCTATGAGATAATATAAAATAGGATTTTGGGAGACATTTTACACGACTTAGAAGTATTACAACAAATTCACCATTCTCATATCAAAGGTTGAGGGTAGAAATTAGTAAATTTTTTAAAACGAAATGGACTGATGTCCGTACAAATGCTGACGGACGGAGGCAAAGAAGGCCAGGCAGATAGAAAGATATGTGTTTTGAGAAAAACACTTTCTCGATATCAACAACCCTAGATTCTGAATATACTACGTAAAGGAGAAATATACAGCATAGAGGAGCAATAAAAATATTTTGTTTCGGTTTCAGGGACCCACAAATACTATTTTTTCCCCTGAATCATTACACGCTTTTCTCTTACTCCATAGTAGATACAGAAAGTAAAAGTTGAGCCACACTCTTGAGAGATTTCACATTTTAAGTATTGACGTTTTTATTTTCTCCCACACACGTTGAAGTTTTTAACATCTTGATTCTTATTCCCACAATTCAATGGGATTTTCATAATCCTTTATTTTCGTTTTTTATTTATTTTATTGCCGTAAAGGATTTTACAGACTATTATCGCAATTATAATACATTTAAATTATTTAGAATATAGTGAACTGAACGTATATTTTAAAATATGTAAAGACATTTAATCAAACATTTCTTCCAACGCGCAGATCATATCTCGGATAACTGCATACCTGCATACGCGTAATTTTAATTTCTGTGATGAAAATGTATACATTCCAATAATTTCTATGGCTGCCATGAACACATTTAGAAGAATATATTTGTTTCCCAATTAAGTGAGAAGTCAGTTCTTTAACTTTCATATTTTGCATAATAAATAATGATTAAGTAATCGTTCGTATTGTAACAAGTTATTGAATGTGTAACTAAGCATATTCGTTGTGTCATTTCCTTTTCTCTTCTCAACCTTTGTCGATCAAGGGATCTACTCTCTCTCCCGAGATCTGAAGTGTTCTTGATACATAAAATATCGATTACGGATCTTGTTATTCGACATCGTCGCTTTTGAATTCCTAACAAGACAAAATATTTTGTTTCACGAGTCATGTGTAACGTGGGGAAGGTGATATTCGAAAATTCTGTGTCAGATCGCGTTTCATTTCGCGATGGTAAAAGAAATCACACACGACAGGATTATACGTGCCCACCATATTGTAGCACAAAGGTAATACTGAGATCTGCCTGTGTCTCACTTCTAATTATTAAAACCGGAACATTTAATGTGTTCCGTAAATTTTAAAATGACATAATCTGGCAGAAAAGAACGATAATAACAGCATACATCGGTATATTAGAATACTGGGATATTATAAAAATAACGATTCAGTGTATTGGTTTCAAGTATTACTTCGTGGCAATGATCATAATGAATGCTGGATACATTTTGAGTAGCCAATGTATTAGTAGCATCGTACCTCTTTTGGAAGACACCGCGTTTCATATGAGCGTTATTCCCAAATCTAAATCATGACCTAATTCCAGCGTTACAACACACTACACACTTTTTGCCCGGAGCGAGAGAGAGAGAGAGAGAGAGAGAGAGAGAGAGAGAGAGAGAGAGAGAGAGAGAGAGAGAGAGAAGGAGAGACAGAGAGACTCAGAGAAAGTGAGAGAGAGAGGAAGAGAGAGCGAGAGAGAGTGTATGAGAGAGGGAGAGAGAGCGAGTGAGAGAGAGCGAGCGAGCGAGAGAGAGAGACGCGTTTCTCAGAATCACAAATATGATGGGGAATAATAACGACATTGAACGACGTACTGTATTTTTTTATCGCATCTGAAATATCATGTGTTCTATTCCAGAGACACATCGTTCCGAAGAAGATTAAAATTGAAATGATATTACTTTGATCGAATGGATTGCTCGCATGTTGAATACCGATGTTCTCCTAATAACTGATGTATCGTTGATGAGATTATATCAATTTTGTTAAGTTCATGAAGGGACAATGACGATCGTAATTTCCTGCAGTGGCCGGTGTCCTATCAAAGATTGCTCAGCAACAGCTGAGAGATTGACTGACGCTCATTAAACGTCGGATAGGAAACGAACTTCAATAACCGTAATGCAATAAGCCGCATGTCAGTTGAGCACTCGTGATCAATTTTATCTCTTTCTTTGTTCAATACTTCGGGAGAACAAGTTCAAGGATTTTATTTATTTAACGTCAAAAGTAGTTAATTTTTTAACGTCAAATCTGTATATGACGAATAGGGGAGAAGGGCAATTTTTAAAATAAATTAATTTAATGATTCTCTCTGCAGGAAAATATGAAAATAATTCTATTTTTCATTTTCTAATTTTCATATACTATTATACAACTTTGATTTATTTTCTTTCAAATGCTTGAATCATTATTTACTTTCTCGTCTACTATGTGCATAGAGAAAGAAAAGACTAGTAAGTATCTAGTAGGCGGGAAAGAAAAAATACGTTCTAGAATTTTTTCTTTAAGACAGATAGCTACCTTAAGATGTAAAATACATACCAATCTAAACCAGTTCGACCCAATTCGAACTAGTTATTCAAATATCTTGCATAAGTATTCCATTCTTGCGATAACAATAATAATAATAATAATAATAATAATAATAATAATAATAATAATAATAATAATAATAATAATAACCTTGCCTGGGCCCTGCGGGGCGATGTCCCTAGGCCACTGTGTGTCGCAGTAACTGATGACAGGAAATAACCCATGGGTTAAGTGAGATCTCTGAACTCGAACTTCCTTCCAGCGAAACGTCCCTTATAACCAATGATCAAAATGGATAGAACAAGAAATGCAATGAATCTTAACGTCCCTTGTTTTACCAATGCTCCATACCTGCTCAGAAACAGAGCTAATGTCACCTTGTCGATGTCTGGCTATCCCACGGATGTAAGTCCCGGTGTCGGCAGTAGCTCGAGGCCATCGCCAGAGATAGGCACGGGATGAACTGAAGAACGTGATTTGGTGCTTTTACTATGCAAAAGCGATAACGGGAGCTCGGAAATAGAAGTTTTCAAGGAATGGAGAGTCCGGAACCCGGATATGAGACCTACCCTAGATTTAATGAAGCTTGCGAGTCAACGACGATAGCAGTCGAAAATTCACAGCAGGACAACTCGCTGACATTCAGAGAAATGCGGAGTATGTTCTTCGATCTAACTAGCCACATGACGAACATATAGAACTTGAAAACGGGCCTGTTGAAGGTTCATCTCTTTCTAATGAAATATACGTCAGTAGTGAAAATTCATCTGGCAATGAATCACACGATAAGGACATGATGCGAAATTTCCTTCGACGCGAGATAGAAATAGTTCGTCAATTTCCATTCAAATCTTGTGACCCATTGAGGAGAATATACGAAAATGTCAAGCTAAGAGTGATAGAGACAGCGAACTCTGTTTTAAGTGAGGTGGTAGAGGCCCCAGGTAGAGATCTAGATATTACTGATACACAATCACATTGCGACTGAATTATTTCAGATAATTCAGATAATAATCGACTGTATTTCAGATAATTTTGAGCCAGCCAAGAACACCGACAGAAAAACAGAGTAAACAGCCCTGTACCACAATGGACGAAAAGATTATGAATCGGGTAAAATATCACTCAGCCGAGGCATATTCTAAAGCAACGTACACCTCTAAAGTTAAACGAAAATTATTCAATGTTGAACAAAAATACCAATTTGAAAAAAATACAAGCAGGCTAATGGTAGCTGAGAAGCTAAAAGAGAAAAGCCTCGCATTAGATCTACGAATTAGACATTACAAACGAAGAATAGATATCCGTGTGCAGAATCGGTTGTTTGAAACAGACGCGAAGAGATTCTATCGCAATCTGACTCAAAAACCAAAACAATGCTGTCACACCTTCGAGAAATGACGTCGAAGCATTTTGGGCAGGAATCTGGGAGGAAAGCAGATCCTACATCAAACAGGGGTATTGGCTTCAATCTGAAGTTGATGCTGCCGATGAACCTGTGGAAACAGTTGAACATGTTCACGAGTTCTAGGAAGAGGACCTCTTCCATGCAATTAATAACATGGGAAACTGTAAATCCCCCGGGATTGATAAGACACAGAATTATTGGATTAAGAAATTAACGGCAATACATTCTCATCTAGCAAAAGTTGTTAATAAAATGTTTAAAAACCCAAAGGAACTCCCGAAATGGCTCACATGTGGCATCACTTATTTGGAACCCAAAGCGGGAGATAGCTCTTTGGCGAAGAACTACAGGCCAATCACTTGTCTACCAGTACTGTACAAAGTTATATCTGTAGACAGAGCTGACAAAATGTCCAGACACCTACAGAGGGATCATCTGTTGATAGTTGACCAAAAATGATGTAAAGTTTCTTATGGCTGCAAGGAAATCTTGCCACTAAATAGTCATTTTGAATGATGTAAAGGAACGAAATACTAATTTAAGCATGGCTCGGATTGACTAGCAGAAGGCCTTTGACAGTGTACCATACGATTGGAATTTGAATGCTCTGAAGATCTATCGATTTCATCCTAGACTCAATGAGTTTTGTAAGGCTAGAATGAAGTTGTGGAGTACCAGTTTACTAATATACAGCGGAAAAAATGTAGTAGAGATAAGTATCCAGATCAACAGGGGTATTTTTCAAAGAGATTCGCTATCCCTTGTGCTGTTTGTCATTAGTTTAATTCCACTATCTAGACAGTTGTCACGAACTGATTTTGGTTACAAGCTCCACTCTGATGAAAGACCACTATCACATTTGTTTTACATGGATGATCTGAAAGTGTTTGCTAAGAATGAAGCGATTCTCTTCCAAATACTGTCTGTGGTAAATGATTTTAGCAATGACATCTACATGAAATTTGGTCTTGACAAGTGTACAAAAATCAATTTAAAGAGAGGCAAAGTGACAACGTCAGAGAGCATATACACACTGATTCAAGATCTTGAGCAAGATAATACTTACAAATGCCCAGATGGGCATTGAAGAATGTGAGACTATCTTGAACGACACAATGAAAGAGAGAATCCGTAGGGAGTATTAAAGAAGAGTGAAACTCGTACTTCAGTCCACCCTGAACTCCAGGAATAAAGTATATGCAATAGGGAGTTTGGCGGGTTCGAGTACAGTTTCCGACTCATGGACGGAACTGAGCAAAAAGTTCGAATTATTGATCAAAATACTAGAAAACTGCTAACTATGCATCATGTCGCCTACCCTCCTACATAGATTGTGTGTGTCATGTAAGGAAGGAGACTCGGACAATTTGAAGCGTCCTGACACAATGCAATAGTCGGGACGGGAGAGTATGCAGTCAGTCTTCAAGATGACCCTCTAAAGAGGCAGGTCATGAAATATGACCGAAGAAAGGGAAACAGATGCATTGTTAGTGTAGCAAGAAGCATTGCAAAGAAAACTATGTAAGACATGAAGAATAACACGTGCACTGAACTTCTGATGCCACTAAACATGAAATGTGAGACTCAAAAAATGTTAAAGAAATTGTGGAGAGACGCACCACTCCATGGACAACATCGAAAAAGAATAGGCAAGGTGCAGATCGATAAAGATCAATCATTCTTTTGGCATAAAATGGTAAGAATGAAGTCAGAATTGGAAGGAGTTCTAATAACTGCTCAGGATCAGACGTTAAAAACACGACATTATGATAAAGCTGTTCTCCAAATTTCCCAAGGTAATAAATGCTGCATTTACCATGAACAAGTAGAAACCACTGATAATATCGTCTCAGCTTATCCAATTCTAGCAAAGACCGAATACTTACCTCCACTGGCCTACCCTGATCTGTACCACCCTAGAAGTTCCAAACACATGCCCCAAGTAGGTAAGAACACTCACCAAAACCGGAGACATCTGTTGAACTATATGTAATATTGCACGACAAACAAATTCAAACGGATCTCATGATTGCAGCAAACAAACCGGATATTGTTATCCGGGATTAGGAGAAAAAATCACCAAGAAGGCAGAGGAACGTCCTAAATACAAGTGTTTGGAAATCCAGATCAGCCGAATGTGAGGCGTAAAAGCACAGGTCGTACTGATAGTCATCGGAGCTCTGACATTTGTTCCGCAAAATTTGTGTAAGAATTTGGCTGAACTCCCAGGTCATTCAAAAAACTGGGAAGTGCAAAAAATTGCTTTATTTGCCCACATTTTGCGAAAAGTATAATAGTGGCACTAGTCTGCTCGTTAGGTAGTTGGTTGAAACCCGGAGTAGATTTTGTATTTAGCCGACTCATAACATCTTAGTCGTGATGTAAGCGGAGATAATAATAATAAGAATAACAACAACAACAACAACAATAATAATAATAATAATAATAATAATAATAATAATAAAATGATCGAAGTGAAAAAAGAATGCCACCT
>BOPP01000437.1:255242-268932 GCA_017312745.1 Gryllus bimaculatus
ATTACAAGAAAGCTTTTGACACTGTAGCCAGGCATACCCTCTTTGAAATATTCAGAAAGAAAGGAATCCCCGAACATCTTATCCTTGTAATTGAAAATATGTATAATAAATCTGAAATATTTACTACTTGGAAACCAGATCGAAAAGCGGAAGTTGACCAAGGCCTACAAGGATGTAGTGTTTCACCGCTACTGTTTGATATCTACATAGACGAAGCTCTTCGTGAGTGGAAGGGCAGATTAAAATTGTATAGCCTAGACCTAACTACATCAAAATTATGGACAATCCTTTTTGCAGATGACCAAGCAATAATAGCAGAAGGAGAAGATATATTACAAAAAGCAACGTATGAACTGCAGCGGATAATGGCAGAATATAATCTTGAAATATCAGACACCAAAACGAAAGTGATGGCATTCCAAGGTCGATACCCGATACACTCAAAAATTGTAGTAAATAATAAAACAGTAGAGCAGATACAACACTTCACATTCTTGGGAGCAGACATATTATTCTATGGCGAAATCGATATAAATAAGAAAATAAAAAGATTCAATCAAATGAACTATAAGAACTATGGAATATCTTATATGGAACTATAAGAAGAACACTCAGTTCAAAAGTGAGAAGAGACACTCTCATTAAATTTTACAAAGTTATGTCTATACCAACCTGCTTATACGAGAGTGAAGTGTGGACAATGACAAATAAAGATGTATCAAGACTGCAGGCAGCGGAAATGAGATTCCTTAGAGCGGTAGCGGGATATAGCATTTTTGGACAGACAAAGAAACATACAAATCCGAAACTAGATAAACGTAGAAAGTCTTATAGTGAAAGTCACCAACTACAGACTCTCATGGCAAGATCACATGTTGCGAATGAACAGCGACAGAATTCCTGAACAATTAGCAAATTATCAGCCGAAAGGTAACAGGAAGGTAGGTCGTCCAAGAATGCGCTGGAGGGACCAAAATTCAGCGGCGTAACAGGTTTTATGCCTAAATACTCGAAAATAAGATCCTTCAATTTCTTCTATTTCATTAATGATGGTACTTATGAAGCTATGTTCTCTTTTCGTTGATATACACTTTGTGTTCTCTTTTCATAGACCCCATGTTCGTACACTGTTAAATATTTAATGGTTCAACTTAGTATTTTTCCTGTTACAATTAACTGTTGCTAAATAAATGTAAATTATTAATTGAAAGTTTGATATAGAATTTGTCTTCACTGTAGAAATATACCAATTTACTAGGTAACCCTTGACCCGTTTCGTGCTTACTGATTTTTCAGTTATTTAATCTTCGGAAGGGTCCTAGTGCCATCTATTGAGAAGTTTAGTGTTACTTCGCGTATTGCCAGTAGATATCCACTATGGTTCATTAATAATTGCCATTTTTTGGCTGGCGACCGTGTAATATGCTTATGAAGCCAAAAATATGAATAAATGCTAATGAAGCCGCTTAAGAAGGTGCAAAACAGCCTGGTATGTAGTGCCTGGTATCTGCTGCCCGCAGCTCCGCCGATGGACTTTGTTTATGGCGAGCACGGAGGGGTTAGTAGGTAGGTGTCGTGACAACCTCTAGGAGAGGCCGAACCGCTCAGCCCGTTTGATGAGAGACGACGAAGAGTATAGACGTATTTTCTCGACCACCACTGCGCCCGGTGCCACACCGCTCTGTCAATGCTCCCTGTGCCTTCTTCCACTGGGCTTGCGGCCTTGCGCAACACTGCTCACGCCCGTTCGTCGATGACAGCAGGTCGCTTTCTACCCAAGGCTAAAGGGAGTTTGTGCCACCTCGAAACTAAAGCAATCGAAAGCAGTCTCGATATCATTATCGGGTGAAATCGAGAAAGAGCTTTTGCACGTTTACGTCAAAACGTATAAGTTGCAATGAAAGAAGTTCCATATTCTGGCAACAGAGAGTGCTGCTTGTATATTCTTTGATGCTGCCATCAGCTGTTCTGTGCTGCACTTCAGGTGTTCTGTGCTGTTCATGTTACTTCATTTGGGAGTTTTTACAATTTTTATTACTTGTATATACATTTGATAAATGAAATTAGTATTAAAATTTGCAACCAAATCTCACATAATTACATATTAATACTAGTATTCTAAAATAAAATATGCAAAGCAGAAATGAAGTACATATGTGGATTTAAATATGAAATGTATTATACACAAAAGGAACGAGCAGAATGAGTGTGAGAAATACAAATATTTTTCTTCCCTAATTCATTTTGTTAACGAACGAATTCATTATTTCAACAATATTTTAGAATCATATAATATTTTCTTCACACAAATAATGTGTCAACTTAATTATCATAACCTTTACCTATTTTTTGATCTTCTAACTAGAAATGATACAACTCTTTTTTATTTTATTTTTAATGACATTTCTTCTTCTGCATACTAGAATTATGTGGTAGTCATTCACTTTGACCTAACCAAAGAATCCTCTACGCACTTCACACACTTTCACTGATACTTTACCTTTCTTATGAAGATGCTGATACTTTTAATTTCTTATGAAGCCTTTACTACGCATCCAATGAATTACAACTGACGATTTCAGGCAATAGAAAACTGTGAGGCTAGCAGTAGTACATATTAAACTTTAATCATATCAGTTGACAAATACGGAAAGACAAACAGATATAGCATTATGAAAATACAGTTAGCAGCACACTCAGCCGCCACAGTCCGGAACAAATTCTATATAAAATGGCTGAATGATCGATTACCATGCGACATAAATCGCCAGGGGTGGCCCGCTCTCACATCGAAGAGTGTTTAGCACACTCAGCCGCCACAGTCGCGAACAAATTCTATATAAAATGGCTGAATGATCAATTACCATGCGACATAAGTCGCCAGGGGTGGCCCGCTCTTACATCGAAGAGTGTTTTTATTGTCGATCGAGCCAGAGGGGCGTGATCGATTCACTTCCACTGTAGCAGTGACACAGTGTATGACAAGTGATATACTCGTTTGTGACGTGTGAGTGCCCGTGCGCTTTTTCTTGTGTAGGAGAGTGACAAAAATTAATTGAAGATGGCAAGTACAAAGAAGATGCTCTATGATTTATGTTTCAATCCTTTCAACCTAGAAAATCATAGCAGAACAGAATGTAAACATTTAAAACTTGTAACAAAGTATTCTTCAAACGTTGGACAATATAAACAAATTGCTCCGAACTTCAAAATTGTAGCAGATACCGTTGGAAAACTTCAAAAATCTTTACAATTTAAAGTTAAACTTCTAAAGGAACTGTTGAAAATGTTTGCAACAAGCCTGGTACTAGTCAACGGAATAGAAATTCAGAAGAAGACAGTAATTCGGAATTGAACTTTGGAATGAGAGATGATGGTGATCTATCTCCGAGTGAAGCAGAAGCTTCGCCAGCCAAGAGTGTACAATTATCACATCTGAATTAAAGTGTAACAGTGCTGAATGAAACCCCTAAAAGGAAAAAGATACTGAGGCAAAAAGCATATTGTGGTCGAAAAGTGGAGAAAATAAAACGAACCTTACAGGCAGAAATATTTGATTTAGAAGTGGTAGAAAAAGAAAAACATGAAATGCAGAATATATCATAGAAAAATTGAAAGAAAGACACGAAACTATATATTCGGCTCGCTTGTGCTCCGGTGATCTCTGGCTTCGCCGACGCTGTGTGGGTGTTATGGTGTTTCCGAGCTTGTCTCAAACACCACAATATGCATGTATACATACATATGGTGGCGTATATATTCCGATTGGGACATTCAGCCTCACTGCAGGCACTATGTATGGCCCAGCAGATCTCCGCTGACCTCATACTCTCACAGGATGTACCTGTTATATACTTCATGGTACAAGCCTTCGACAAAGTGTCATACTACTCTCCAAACTAAGACGAAGCCCCCCAAAAGATGTAACGGATATGATTACATCTTTTCTCACAAACCGCACCTTCGCGGTCAAAGTGGGAAAAGCGAGATCCTCAAAGCGCGGGATTTTTGCCAGAGTCCCCCAAGGTTCCGTGCTCTCCCCGCTACTGTTCTCCCCGACTGTACTGTATCGTACTGTATATCCCCGACATACCACAGATACCACGGATTAGGTTATTTCTGTATGCTGGCGTCATAGCAGTCCTAGCAAGAGGAATAAACCTAGATCATAAACTGAAAACACTACAAAAAAAGATGAACCTGACTCTGAAGTGGGCAGAAGAAAACCACTTGACTTTCTCAGCGGAAAAGTCTCAGGCAATCTGTTTCTCTCGCCGCAAACACACAAAGCAGTTCACTCCGCCCAAGAAAATCAAAATCGGAACCCAAAAACTCAAATGGGCGCCTAAGGCAACCTACCTGTGTATCACTTTCGACCGGAGCATGCGCTGGCACTTACATGTCAGGCGAATCCGATCGAAACTTCACCTAATAGTCCGTCTCCTAAAACCTCTCCTAAAGGAACCTTCTCTCCCCTTGGATCTTCGCCTGGCACTCTATAAAACGCGCTGCCGGCCTGTGGCCACCTACGCCGCGGCGGCGAGGTGGACCACAAGCCAGAAATCCAAGGACACACGTGTGTTAATTTAGAACAGAGTTCTGAGACTCATAGCTCGTCTTCCGTTTGGGAAACGACTGAAAGTACTGAAGAAGGAACTTGATATCGAGTCCTTCACTTAATGCGTGAGACGGGTATCATTCAATGAAGCCTACCAAGACTTTCAATCATACGTAGCTCCGCCTACGCTAAAGAACTTTCAACGACATGTCCTTACCATTGGGCATAGACGATAAGCTCTCCCTTCAGACATACTAAAGGCGTAGAGCGAAACGCACATTAAGATGAGATAGTCACAAACGTGACTAAACAAATCGCCAAACTGGCAAACGACTAAGGTCCATCGCGAACCTACACAAACTATTTACACCTAGCAGTAAAACGCAAAAGGCGTGTGCACTGCAATACGATCAAGTATCCTCTGATCAATACGATCAAGATACGATCAAACACCACACCGACCTTCGGCCAAGTCGAAAAAAAAAGATCGGCCTTCTTTCGGAACCAGACGCCGAGGGGAGAGGTCCAGTGCGGTCCGCCTGAGCGGTAGTAATTAGAGAGGGCAGTTTTCTTTTGTACGGAACGTCGAAGAGTTCGGACGTGCGTAGAGAGCTAGATGTGAGGATTGTGAGACGCAATTTTGTAGAAAGTACGATGCAAAGTCATTATTTAAGCGAAAGAATGATGTGAAAGCGGAAGATTCAGCCTTCTGAACTGTGATCCAATAG
The DNA here is from genome assembly GCA_017312745.1 of Gryllus bimaculatus. Classification (NCBI taxonomy): domain Eukaryota; kingdom Metazoa; phylum Arthropoda; class Insecta; order Orthoptera; family Gryllidae; genus Gryllus; species Gryllus bimaculatus. The sequence continues at coordinate 260,529 of BOPP01000437.1, forward strand.
GCGAAGTGTAATATTGCTTACAGACTGTGGAAAGTAGTGGAGTAGCAAATAAGAGGCGGAATAGGGGCCGCGAATGCGAGTACTGTGAGCTGTTGAGAGGTGTCAGTAGAACCGTGCGGTTAGCTTCACGACTAAGGATTGTTAAGAATGCCAGAAAACCGATACGCCGTTAGCATACACGCGTGAGGACTGTGAACCACGCGTCGGCGTGCCGCATAGGAAGAGGGGCGAAGAAAGAAGCAGAGGCGAGTATTCCGGTGCCGGGCATGGTCAAGAGGCGAGACGAAAGAACATTGGACGTGGATCTGGTGGCAGGAGAGAGGGAAGAAAACGTTTTCGAGCGGCATCGCGGGTGACTGGTCTGCAAGTAATTTTGTTGCACTCCTCAGTCGTAGGGAGTTAATATTTGTTGTTTAAACAGTGCTGGCCAAGCAATAGTTACCATGCACGGGTATTTGTTGTAACATGGTAGTGAATTAGGCAGAAATACTCGAACTAGAGTGAGTAAGCAATAACAATCTTTAAGGGGTGTGAACAGTATTTTGATTTCGTATTGAATATTTGTGTATTTGATATTTGGGGTTTATGTGTATTCTGTTAGTGCTGATATATGTGTCATTTTCTGGAGAATATACGCACTGTTTTACCTAATTGTGTCTGGATGTAAATCTTTCTCATACCCCAAAAGATCCTGCCCCTTGAGATTACAAAGCTCGTTCAGAGCATTCTTTCTAGCTCCGGCAACAAGTTCGAATAGAGATATACATTTATTTCTGATAAATATTCCCTTCCCTATTAATATTTTAATGTGATTTTACTAAAAATGTTTAAAGTTTGAAATTTGTGTTGAGGTGTTGAATATGTTTAAGTATAAAAATTTATTTGAAACAAAACATTACATTATTTTTAGTCCATAATTGCTGTCAGTACTGATTCCAATTAAAAAATAAAATATATTAAAATCTTTGTATCAAATTTTCAGTTTGCTAGTATCTCTTGTTCTCTAAATTTAATGAACATTTAGGGCCAATCGTGGTTGATAACACTGGTGCATATGATTTGATAACACTGGTGCCAGAAGAGAACAGTTAATTGATGAGGTACAGTATAAAAAATACAGTCTATTTTAATCATTCAGCTTGCAACTTCTAACGTCCGACTCCTTTCACTCATAGGCGATAGGTTGCCTTCCGCAGCCCTGAAAGTCACGTTTTTTGGACATTTCTAGGGGGAGGGAGGAGCTTGGAAAAGTGACTTCACACTCTGCTTATAACCAGATTAGAATATTCATTAATTATTATTTTCATCATCCTAATCGATTTTATTATTAGCATTATTACTGATCAGGATTAAAGAAATCTAGGCAAAAAGAAGTGAAAGAAGTAAATAACACAAGAAAGCATTTAAATAACAACACACTTTACTACAATGAGAAAATTTATTTCAGAAAACAATTTTGCTGAAACCATAGTATCATAACAGTACAAAATTTGTATAAAGTTGCACTGGAGAGTGAAATACATATAACCATGCATCTGTAAAAAATGATAAACTAAAGACTTGATAATACTTATTTCAAAATAAATATTTATCTCCTTACCATATTAGACAATTTTTAAAAGTTAACCAACAAAATAGATTTCCATCTTATTATTCAAATTCATTAAGAATAATGAAAGAATTCTGAACATGTGTTCATGTAGAGGTACCTATGAAATCAAAGTTATAACAATGAACACACTAAGTTCAAATATTTTGAGATATGATATAAGAAATAAAATACTTTTCAATTAATTACGTGAAAGAAAGGTAATAATGAAAACCATGAGCAAAAAAATATACACAGAATGAAAAGTGTACATAAATGCATAAAAAAAAACAACAAAGAAAACTTTCCTGGCTCTATTAAACACAATGAACACACATAGAATGGAACACAATTTTAAGATTCTCCCCTTACTAGTAATTACTATATCATAGATGTAAGTCTTTTCTTCATTTCAGCTATGCTTTTCTAGAAATAATTATCTGGCATGCATTAGTGCCAACATAGCACTCTTTGCAACAATATTTTGTGGTTTTTTACTATTCCTAAAACAAATCTTAGAGAATCAAAGTTACAAAAATATTTTTAAGTAAAATAATACAAAAAGAAAGGTATTTATAGTTAATGTACAGAATAACTGTAATATTCCACATCAATACTACCATGACAGGTTTGTACATTTTGTTTCCCTAATGCTCTCAGTACATTAGTTTTAGAAAACAATGCGTTAAGATGTAATATTCAAGTAGTAACTGCTCAGACAGATATGCCTGGGGCGTAAGATGTTTATTAGTCTTCAAATTTTTAATAAAAATTTATATAACAAACAAAAAATAAAAACAATATTTATAATAAAAATTTTAAAGATGTTGTTGTAATAAACATTTACATATTATTAATAAACATGCAAACTTGCAAAATTTAGGAAATGAAATTTTTTGAATGAAAAAATAGTAAAGATTAAATGAATTTGTGAATAGATTTCTAATTAATATTTCATATTTACTATATGAATTAGAGCAATTTCATCACTGTTCATTGTAAGTTTGCACACTTGCACCAAATAAATCTCTAAACACAATATATTTATAAGGGTACTATCAAAATAAAAGTTTTTGAATTTTTTGGCCATAATAATTATATACACTAGAATTTTTGAACCTCTGCAAAAATAGCAAATTTTTCAACAAAACAATTGTTACGATTTTATCTTGATTAGACTATTAATATATTAAATAATTTCTCATCCGCCTAATGAAAAAACAGAAAAACGTAATATAATTATTGAAAATTGTCAAAATTAGCTAATTATGTTGTATTTTCTATTCTTATCAATTCAGGTTAGGTAAATATTCAGCTTGCTAAATTGGGTACATTCACATGCAAATTTATGCATTGATGAGTAATTCTAATAGCAGAATGACTTTATTGTTTCATGACAATACCTAATTTACTTCTTAAAACATTGACACCTCCTTTCCTAAACTCTTGGCACATATAACAGTAATTGGAATCTCCTATTAATGCAATGCTTTGCTTATTACTATGATTTCCCTTTGCATTTACTATGTTCTCCAAGCCAAAACCATTTAAATCAGCTATGCTATTTCAAATTAAATTACCCTGTTCTCTTGAAACTATTGAATCCCAAACACATTGACTTTCAGAATATCATTAGTAGGCTATATTACAGAAATATATGAATATATTTTACAATATTATAAATATTATATTAGAAACTGAAACATCAGTTTCAATTTATTCATCATTTATTAATATAAATTTTCACAAATGGCAGAAAATGTGTAGAACCATCATGTTGCTTTCTACATTATAATTAAATGAGTGAAATTCATTCTTTCAATTGCACAACTTAAAAATAATAATATAATTCAAAGTGAAATTATATAATGCAATGTTCTCTGAAATAACTATTTTATAAATACAAATACATATACATTTTATGTCAGTCTGAAAATTCAAGGCTGCACATAAATGTCTATCTGGAATTGGGCTTCTGCAATAATGTCTAATAAAGTATTACAAACATCATCTTGATTTTGGCCATAATTTCAAGACAAAGTATTCAATTCCCCATGCTAATGGGCACAAAAAGATAAACACAGTTTGGAAATGAATACACAATGAGTAACTGTCAGTGACATCACGAAACATACCTAAAAGAAAAGAAACGATAATTTTTAGCACTTTTATTCACATTTTTTTATGAATTAAGTAATAATTTTCAATCAGGGTGCAAAATGGGTATTTTATTCAAGGAGGGTTGTTCAAAAATACAAAGGAAGAAGACAATCGAGATGATATGACAAAAATAGCATTTTCATTTTTTAATAATTGTGGATGTGATGAATAATATACACACATGTGACATTGACTGTTTGAATATGTTGACTCTGATACATGGAGTTCATAAGTAGCCCAATGCCAATGAACATTCTAATATCTACAAACCCAATTTTTGTTTTCCAATTTAGTTGATTTGAACATTTAAAACTTTGGAAGCCATCAAAGCGACATTCATAGAACCTCGGAAGGAGAGGACAATTGCTGACATTGCCCTTGTCAATTCACACCCTATAATAAAATTGATCATTATAATGCCTTCTCCTTATTTATAAATGTTAAATGCATTTTTTGATATTCAGACTATATAACTGAAGAGTGAACAATAAAAAGAGTATAAGTGCCAAAGAATTAAATTTTCACTTTTTTCATTAAGAAGGGTGTAAGTCCTCCTGCCTATTCAATGGTAACAGAAGTCCAAGTAACTTACTATGTAGTTGATGCATTGATCAACAGATGGTGCAAGATACAACTCCATTAGCAAGGTCTGCGGAGAAGGATACTAGAACTATTAGGTGTTCACTGTTTTATGCCAGCTGGTAGCAGTATCTGAGTTCTTGTGTGTGAATACTGTTACAGTTTAGTGATATTGATGAAATATTATAATACATATGAGTGAAATAAATACAAAAATAAGTAATAGAAGACGGAAGCTTTTAATAAATAAAGGCACATAGGATGTCATACAACTTATTTTTTGTCTACAGCACAATTATTTACCCTGCAACTGGGACTTCGAGGTAATTGAAAAGAGGAAAAGGAAGTGTCAGGAAATTCAAGATATTGTGAAAAGCGCTAGAGTAAAAAGAGAGTTTAAAGCTATTACAATGGAAAAAGAAGACTTCCTTGACTTTGGTTGTAGCAGATACATACATACAAATAAACAAATTTCAAATAAGTATATTGCCATGCATTAAAATTGAAAAGTCAAATTGTTTGGTTGTGAAAACAAAAGACTTACAGTGAAGTTGAAGATTGGAAAGAAACTAATATTTTCTGAAAAGGACAGTCCTGCTAGGTTCAGTAGGCTAGAAAAACTTCCATGTTTGGTTTCTCGCAACAAAATCAGTAATGAAAAAAAGAAAGAGCTTTGGCTATGGTAGAGTTCATGGATGTGAAGTATCATAATTTTTACAGCAAGCCATGTTCATAAAATAAAACAAAAAGTGAAAAAATAAATTTTCTTACTCAATTTTGTATATTACTTGTTTTTGATTGAAATAATTGTTTCTAGTAAACAAAATAGAATTATAAATATTACTAAACCATTACCAATTTTTCCAGATTAGTCTTGGAACTGTGTTTCTCACTTTTTGCAAAATATTGTTTTTGGTACATCTTTTCCCCATCCGCTCTTCAATTATAGATATTTAAAGAGAAATTCTGATATAATTATAATAATGTGTTCAGAAATAAGCACAATCATACGACTATGGGTTAGAAAGGAAATCACAATAGAAATATTGAAATGAAACTATTACTTACATGAAGCTTCTAGTGCATTAATACATTAAATTATACATGAGCAGCTTAATATAGAAAGATACCCTGATTCATTTCTGTATGAGTTTTGAGTTGGAGATTGCTACATGGTTCAAAACAAAAACAAAATCTCATAGTATGATTTTTCACATGCATTACTAAAGAATACTTTCTACCAATCTACTTACATTAAGTTTTAAAGTGATCACAATTGAGTATCAAAGAACAATCAATACAAGAGACCCATGAAAGTGTTTGAGACTCTAGTTGCTTTTATTACTTAACTACCAAGCATAAACCAGAAAACCTGGGTATGATTACTGGTTGTATGTAAAATAATACATTGAGAGAGAACATATCTCACCAATTAGAGGTCCTAGCACAACTATAAATATTCCTTTGGCAACCATATGCAAGCCAAAAGCTGCTGGCAACTTTTCCAAGCTGCAGTGTTCCGCAATAGTAAGCGTAAAATTAATGAGTGTAGCACCTCTGAAGAAACCATTGACAGCCAACGCAATCATGAGAGGAACATATTCTGTCTGTTCTGCAAGTGCTAAAAATTAAAAATTTTAATTGCTATTCAAATTTACCTACTACTAGTTACGTAAACGAAAAATTACCTGTGAATGACCTATGACATGTGTTGCTTTTAACTGAAATAGTATACATGCTAAGTAGGCCATTATTTTGGCAAGGTTGGAATTTTTTGTATCCCCGCTCATAAAATAAATTTAAAAAGTGAAAAATAAAAATTGTATTGATTGTATTATTGAATGGGCAATCTCTATTCATATAAATGGAGGGATACAATCTGTAATTTCAGCTTTACCACCAATATATTTCTGATAATCATATTTCATTGAATCTACTCTATTTTAATGTAAATGAAGTTCAAATGCAAGTAATAAAATTAATGACATGAATGTGAAAATTAATTATTAATAAATGCATTGTAGAGAAGATTGTTAGATTTTCTTCAAAATTTTTTCTCTATCAGTTAAGCATTTTTAAGAATCACAATAAGACATTTATTTCTTTGTCACTTATGTTAATGATTTAAATTTTTGATTAATGACATAGAATGGATCCAGAGAGAAATCAAAAATTCATTATGGCCTTTTCGGGTCTAACAATAACAGATTCAAATATTTTTTATTACTTACCAGATCTTGAAAGACCAAGAAATACTGATGCAACTGCAAACAATGTGCGTCTTGTTATCTTGATTCGATCACATATTGGAGGTAGTACAATACGAGCAAGGACATCTGCAATAGCTGTCATAGACAAGTAAAATGCTACATCTGACTTGGAGTATTCCAAATCAGCAAGAAAGAAAGGCACAACCATTTTGAAATTTAATTCTGCCACATAAAATATGGAGAGACCAAAAAGAATGTTGAGGTAGATATGGTCTTTCAGCAGATCCAAATCAAAGAAATCTACAACACGTTTCCAATAATTACTCTTAGCACTGCTCTCTTGGCTTTCACTTGCATTGGTATTTTCATTGATGTCATTTTTCTTCCCCCTCAACCAATGTCCCTTTGAGTTTACTTGGCAGTGGGAATGTCTATCTTCTTCATCATCACTCTCGAGTGGCTAAAAAAATATTTAATTAAAGTAATAAGAAAAAATTAATTTATATCTTAAAGTAATATTTCACATTGTAAAATAATTGAAAAACTTCAACCATTCTCACCGATGCAATGTGAACTGTGCTTCCAGTAAAATCCAAGCTAGATATATTTGAAATCACAGATTCTTTCCTTCTTCTGGCAGCCATACTACTACTTGAGGTAATACGTGGTAACTGTGGTCTCTTTTCTCCCATTGAATTTTTCTGGGTATCATCACTAAGAGTGATCTCAATTTTTGGTTTCCCAGGAAGTAAACTCCATTGTACTTCAACATCATCAGAAGAATTTCTTTTCTCCTTTACATGTACCTTCAAAATTATTAATCTTTGTGTCAAAAAGAAATGTATTTATTCGTAGTTGAAAAAATTTCTTTTTTACTTATTAATACTTCCATGAAATTATAGATCATTACATTTAGAAGAGATTTCTGCATCTCTGCTTCTGTGTTAATAGGCATTCGTTTTAAATGCCATTTAACTGGTTGCAAGAGTAATGCTCCTACCATTCCATTTAGAGCTACACCACCAAGAATAAGTACGGCTCCTCGAAAGTCATAATGAGTCAATAAAAGTTGTACAGCTTGTGGCATAGCCATGAAACCTATAGCTGTGCCAACCATTGACAATCCAATTGCTTGCCCACGATATTTAGAAAAATAGTGAGTCATAGCAACAAAAGTTGATGACCATGCCAATCCTACACCAACACCTGGAAATAATTTTTATTTAATGAAACTCATGAAAAGGTATCCATGAACAATAAATAAAGCATTCCACTGCTATATACACTGTTATTTATTTTAATTGAAATTGTCAGAAGTCAAAAAGTATTACTTTTAATTATTATTAATAATTATTAAAGAAGTTCAAAAACATTAATTTTTTTATCAATTTCTGCATTTATTAGAATTTATCTTTTCGATTAATATTATGCTGATATTTGCTGTTTATATTGAGTCCATTAATGAACATCAGTAATATTGAATGATATGGTGATATTGTTAGTATTTTTTTTGAATAAAATATATTTGAGCACTTACCTCCTAAAATGCTGTATGAAGCTAGAATATGTGCCATGCTATTTGCAAAAGCTGTTAGTATAAGCCCACAAGAGCAAAGTATTGCACCACAAAAAGCAACTTTCCGATAAGAGAATAGCTTAATGAGAGGCCCAACAAACAGCCCTACAATAAAATAAATAATATAAATTAAATTAAGAAAATAAATTACACAATACTGTTGAGAGTGAAGTCTTTATACCAAAATTAATAGCATTAGGCATTATAGTGGCATTATGCATTTGTACATTTATCTGAATTTTCAACAACAACAACAAAAATAATAATAATAATAATAATAATAATAACAAT
>BOPP01000438.1:0-48346 GCA_017312745.1 Gryllus bimaculatus
GATCTATGGTCCAATAGAGAGACATGGAGACTGAGAGCGGAGAAACGGTGACAGTTGTGGAGCAACTCCGTACTATACTACTACTATGTTCTTCCATGAAATACAAATAACTTGCATTACGGAAACGCATTTCCATCCAACTGACAAATTCAAGATACCCGGTTTTAATATATAATAAAGAATAGAAGAATAACGTATATAGAAATGATAGGCCTCGTAAAGCTGAGGGTAGGGTCGCGATAATAATCCATAGAGAACTTAGTCATTCTCAAATTGCATGTCCCACTTCAGACTGCCTGGAGACGGTAGCAATAAATTTAAAAACAGCCGATTCAGAATTCATAATAGAATCTGCCTACAAATCACTTAATGAGAAATTCTGAGAGAAGACCTTGGATAAAATATTTATCTGCAATAATAACAGTGCGTACAATATGATAAGGAAAGCATTGTATTGGGTGACTTTAATAGTAAAAATAACGCATGTAACTGCACAATTACAAGAGAACCAGATCGTAAATTTTTAAAGTTCACTCACAATCATAATATATTAATCCATGCACCCTTGAACCCACATGGTATCCATTTAATAATAAAGTCGCCCCGGACATTGACATAAGTCTAACCACAAACATTAATTACACCTTTTTCACTCGGTAATATCTGATCTCGATTCGGATCATAATATTATTCCTATAATAATATTATTTCAGAATATTGTCGAAGTAAACAATATAAGAACTTATAAACGAATAAATAAATAAATGGTAAAGTAAACTGGGGTCTCTTGAGACTAAAAATAGTAAGGCGTTCGTTCTCTAAATCGAAAAAACGAAACGGATATTGATCTACAAATTAATAATCTAATAGAAACATTAATCCTCGCGATTAAAGAATCATGTCCACAACTGCAATCTAACAAACATTCATCTCACTGGGTACCGAAACACATTGTGGACTTGATAAAAGACAAACACAGAATTAGAAGACTCTGGCAGTTGTATAGAAAACCACACTTAAAAAAAAGGAACTCCTTATGCGAAAAACTAAAATTTCTAATCGATGAACACTGATATAGTGCATTTAAGCAATTTTTATCGCAAATTTGCCCCGGCTCACCTTCTTTATGGACCACTATCAAAAACGTTACCAGAGAACAATCTAGAATACCACCATTAAAAGCGGGCATTAGCATCATCTATACAGATGAAAAAAAGCGGAGGCGTTTGCTGATTACTTTTCAAATATCTATAAATCCAACTCAATAGCAAACTCTATGGTTAATGAGGAAATTTTCAACAGCGTGAAGCAACCTATATACTCGGTGGATGTAAGAACAAAATTCATATCTCCACAATACTAAATGCAGCTTTAATACTAGGTTATTACTCAAACAATTGGAAAAACTAAATAATTATTCCAATAAACAAACCAAATAAATGTCCACAACAACTAGACAACAACAGGCCCATTAATATATTACGTTTATTAGGTAAAGTGTTTGATGCCGGCGAAAGTTATGTACGGCTATGTATGTTATTCACGAGTGTGGTATTTTTACTCGATATATTTTTTTATATTTTTTGTATTAAAGGTATATAAATAAAGGTATAACAGAAACTGTAGATAGATTGAATCATAAGTTCTAGTAATTGTACTAAATGTATTTTGTAATTAGTAAGCCCCGAAAGGCCGTAGGATCGGACGGATAAGAAAAACAATGGAGCCGTGTATGAGAAGAAATGATCTAAATAAAATTAAAAATTGCCTATTTTTACTTAAAATCACGCGATCATCAAATCACGGAATGGCAAAAAAAGTGTTGTTCCATCACGATAACGCCCCAGCACATTCAAGCCATTTCGCCCAGCAAAAAGTCACTGAACGTCGTTTCCAACTGCTTCCACCCTATTCACCTGAGTTGGCCCCCTTGAACTTTCTTTTGTTCCCAAAATTAAAAAAAATCCTGTTTGGACAAAAATTTGTTAGCAGTGAAGCAGCCATTCAGATAGTGAATGACTATTTCGAGGGTCTTAAAGAAAATCACTTTAGAGATGGGATCCTGAACCTCGAGAAACGTTGGGTCAAGTGTGCTGAACTTCGAGGGGATTATGTCGAAAAATAAGGTAAGTTACAACTCAGATCATTGTTTTTCATATCGAAACAAGTTACTTATCGAATGCCCCTCGTAGCACCACTAGTTCTTAATTGGTGTTGGCGCGTCATAATATTTATTATAAAACACTTGTCTCTGATGTTATTCAATATAAATAAAAAGTCTTGTTTTCGTCTCACCTTCAATTGTTTACTAGTCATGTTACTTTGGGGATTTAAATGTTTACATATTAATTGTTGTTGATGTATCCGCATGGTTCGTCATGGTATGTACGTTCGTATGCGAGAAAGGAAAAATAAAATATTGTCTAAAAATAAAAAAAATCGCTTGAGCATTCATCTTTCGGAAAAGCTTTCATTTCTTTCGAAGAAATGTAAACAACATAATTTCCAATTGACTTTAACCACGTTATAAAAGCAATCAAACAGGTTTTTTTAACTTTCTAAGTTAACCGAAACGTTCAGATTTTTTTCCATATACTATCTTACTTTAAATATTATTTTCTACATCTTCAAGAAATGGAACCTTTCAGAGCCTGTTTAAACGGAGAGGGGAATCAGTATTTCATGTCTTAAATCAATTGTTTTCTTTTTTACATGTGATTTTTGATAACTATAAGTGTAAGAGAGTCGATTGATAACTTTCCAGTCTAAGGCACTTCTCACAAGATGATCCGACGATGGCTATGAGAAATATTCCTGAAAGGGTAATCAAAATTCGTCGTGCCATTAGATCTTCTAATTGCGCTTGCTCTATGTAAAACGCTAACAAATCTTCTCAGCTCCAACTTAATTGCATTTCCAACACTTAATCAACGAGTTTAACGTCTAAGTAGGACTGAATGTAACCCTATCCCTCCTAATTATTTTATGTGTACATGCGGTGACGTAGGAACAGAAGTTGACGCAAGATTCACTTTCACCGCGATCGCCAGGGGGCCCCGGGCGTAAGAGGGCGATGCATAACACCCACACAGCACTCCCGCTCCGCCCCCGTCCCCCGCCACGTGAACGCACCCACTAACCAAACCCAAGCCCCCCGCAAATTGGGCGGGAGAGCAGCAACCTCTTAACAGGCGAGGCATTTATTTGGGAAAACACACCGACTTCTCTTCAAACCCACTCAGGTGACTCAGCGCATACTGACATCACTGCGGGTCGTAGGTCTCCCGTCCCGCTGGGGGCAGAATTTTCGACGTTAGCTGGACAACTATGTCGAACTCAGTCGTTGTCTGGGGCCAATTCCAGCGGCCGCCGTCGCCGGTCAGCCGCTTCCGAGGTTTCTCCCTTAAAGGCAACGAACTCACAAATTCAATACTGGGTAAAGAAAAACTGAAAACCCTGTTGATAAGCAGGGTCCATGGGTCAATCGACAATCAATTCATGGGATTGTCGCCATTACCCATCCTTACACGCCCATTCGCTCGAAACAATGTGAAACGAGAATCCTCAGACCAGACGTGTTTCCAGTCATCAACAGTCCAATGTAGGTGTTGACGGGTCCAGGCGAGGCGCAAAGCTTTGTGTCGTGTAGTCGTCAGGAGTACCGAGAAGACATTCGGCTCCGAAACCCTTTTGCCGACATCTCGTTGAATGGGCCGCACGCTGACACTTGTTGATGTCCCAGCATTGAAATCTGCAACAATTTGCGGAAGGGTTGAACTTCTGTCACGTGTAATGATTCTCCTCAGTTGTCGTCTGTCCCGTTCTTGCACGATCTTTTTGCGTCCACAGCGATGCCAAAGGTTTGATGCTTTACCGGATTTTCAATATTCACGGTAGTCGTGAAGTGGTCGTACGGGAAAATTCAAATTTCATCGCGTTCTCAGAGATACTATGTTCCATCTCTTTTGCGACGACTATAACTCCACGTTCAAATTCACTTCAATCGAGATGACCTGCCATTGTAGCAGCTGAAACCGATCTAACAACTGTGCCACACTCTGGTTGTCTTATATAGTTGTTGCAGACCGGAGAGCCGTGTTCAAATTGGTTCTAGATCTTTTTATTTCATTACGCATTGGCTGTACCATTTTTTGGCTCTTCAGTGCACACACACACGAAAGTAACTAGTAGTGGTACTGAATAACACATAATCTATCGTATAGTTAATTTTCTTGTTTTATTAGTCTGAGCTAGTTTTTAGGTTTTGACCCGCCCTCGTTTGGCGCCTAAAAGACATTTTCAAATTTTCTCTATTTTTTGACCTCCCAATGATAGAATTGAAACATGACTTTAAGAATGTCTTAGAAGAGTAAAACCTGTTCTATACTTTCACCTTCATTTAAAATGTATAATAATGTTCAAGAAAATTTTGTTTGAGCGTTTCTGAAAGTGTTGAATTTTGGGCTTTTGAAGAATCTTAATGGGAAAGCATTGAAAAACTTTTATTTGTAAATGCAAAAATGTACAAAAACACTCATTATATAAATATTAATGATATGAGATGTGTATAAAAAATACATTTGTAATATTTGTCATTTGTAATAATGAAAATAATTCTTAAATTAAAATAAATCACTACACTACGTATATAACTCTCTATGTACGTACGCATTCGAGAAAGTAAAAACGTGTGGACACAAAAACAATATGTTTAGACATATTTCATTCACTAGTATTTTAGAAGACACGGAAGTCACGCGTATGTTAAATTACGCGAACACCCTTTCTACTATCACTCATCTAGACACATAACCGGGGATAGCACACCCAACAACAGACGGAATATTGTAGACATTTCCCGTAATTCACAACATGATGCATTGTTCAGAATCGCTTTCCAATTTAAACATTCATTAATTTCCAAAAACATTTTCGTGTCACATTGAATGTACACTGCATATTTTCTGCGGAGAAATGGAATTAGAAAAATCTGCTAAGTTTTTTTGAAGGTCAACATAAAAATATTTATAACAATCAACCTAGTTGGTAACTAAAAGAACGGCCGAAATGAAATTACTCATGAAATTATTTACCTTCGTAGAAGTAGAACGATCTCAAAGCGTAATGATGACTCCAAACCGTAAAGTGAGTAAACATGAAACCTTTTAAAAATTATGGGATTCTAAGAACTCAAGAAAATTTAAAACGAAAAAAAACAAAGCTCACGAGTTTCGAAATTCTGTTTTCAGAGCCAAAAATTAAAATGTCTCGAACCGTCTCGTACACTCGCTTTGCTTTGTGTACCCCGACTCAACACTTTTATATTCCCGCCTTAGTATGATTTACTACTCATGGTAAACTGAAGAGGAAATATTGTAATCTGCAGCGGAAATCGGACTTGTCAGAATAAAGTTTACTGAGGGGCCCCGGTGTCAAAAACTAGTGGTACTACAAATGGCACAGACCTTCCCGCATTAGTTTTCTATTTCTTTCGTCTCGGCAAGCTAAGTTTTCTCAATTTTACTGTTTTCTGAGTGTAGAACGGAAATACTAATTTAAGATTATTAAAGAACAGTAAAACCGCGTCCTAAATGGCAATTTTCTTTGAAAAGTTTGGAGCCGTTTTTATGGAAATAGTGTTTCAGCCCTATTGTAAATTCGAAATTTGAAGGTCTTGAAACAATAATGTTTACAAATTGTTGAAAATATGCATCTTAACAGCGAGAGAGATCTTCCAAAATATTACCTTTATATAATTTTAGAATAAAAATGGACATAACGTCATAAAAAACAGTGCAACTAGCACTATCTTTTCGAGAAGTTTGAAGCCTTTTTTCGAGAAAATGGGGTTTGAGCGTTTCTGAAAATGCAAAATTTTGAGAACGTTTTGAGAGAAAGTGGTTGAGTTTTCAATAAACTTTATACGACATTATTGAAAGCACATGTACTCATAAATATAATAATGTGAACGAAAGGTCACCAATATAAATTTTAGGACACACGACAAAAATTACAATGTTTTAATTGTTGAAAAAAGTATAGAGAAATATGACGTTTATGCCATCTCATCGAGTAAATTTATCACTACCAAAGAAAAAAATTAGAGCTGTTTTTGAGAAAATTTTGAAAATTCGGAATGGATTATAGTACGGATATAGTTATCGGCATGTAGTACTTCATATAGTACGGATAGATTCAAGTACCCCCAAATTTTAAAGAATGTTTTTCAAAATCTCAAAGCTTCAACTCAAGAAACAGGGCACAGGGGTTTCTTCAATTTGGAGAAAATCCTACGTATGATTTAGGTGCTAGTAGTGTTCACAGACAGAACAAACACACAGACGGACGGGCAGACAGACGTTTTGCGTCAACTGATTTTTCGGTATCAAAGGAACCACAAATCTAATTCGGATCTTTTCTTGCGAGGGGAATAATGCATTATGCACCATCAGGGATAAAGATGGGTTATTCCTGGTGTGTGTGACCCTTTCCACTAAAATATTTAATTAAGCAAAGGAGAGAGTAATGCAGTTAATTTTACTAAAAATAATCACGGATAAGCAACGCATTTTCCACCGGATTCGATTCTCGGTTTTCGGTAGGAAACAGTCTACCACTAAGCCAAATAAATACTGTTGTATTATAATTGTTCAGATTATTATTATTATTATTATTATTATTATTATTATTATTATTATTATTATTATTATTATTATTGTGCCTTTGTGCTAATGTTTGAAATTCTACCACGACATTTAGACATTTAATGTTGATAATTTTGGTGACGTGTCTTCTATCAGGCGGAATGAAACAATGGCGGGGAAATTTAGACGTTTGCTTTAGTTCAACATCATGAATGTATTGTTGCTCCATAAATTACTGATCCAGATGAATGGATCATCTTGGAAATGAATCATAAAACGATTCGAAGTTGCTAGATTTCTTTCGTGTTGAGGTTGTTAGAGCAAGATAAGTGCTATGTTTAACATGCCCTTTTTATTATATTAATCGAAATATGAGAGGTTCTTCTATGTTTTGGTAGAGTATGAATTGAGTTTACCCTTAAGTTTTCACGTAACGAGTCCATAACGTTTGTTGATTTCACACGGGCTCTCATGGTAACCTGACAGATCTCCCATGAAAATTTAAAACTGTGAGAAAATTAACTGTGATTTTAAAAAACTCTTCTTTTGGTAGCTAGCATCTCGAAGAATCAATATGCGCAATTTGAAGGAACTCTACCGCTTCAAATGGGAGACTTTTTCAAAATTATAAGGTTTAGTCAGTCCAAAGGTTCTTGCGCTTTCTAGATGGTCGGGACTGTTACGCGCAACTCGGCAACATCGCACGCGCAGAGTTCGCACCTGCCGAGTTCGTACATTCCTCTTTGTACACCCACTTTGTGAGACTTTGTAATGTAATTTATATTTATTATTATATTATGTATTCTCATCATTATCTTCATAATATATATTACACTGGCCTACGATGGTTTCATTGCCGCCATCTTGTATTGCCATTTGGAATAACTTTTGCACCCTGAATCAGGAGCTGACGTTACTTTTCACCTGTCACATAACGTTATTTTAAAATTTTATTTTTAGGCTGCCATGGAAAAGCGTATGTCAAATAATGGTGAAAATGAGATAAGTTCGCGGTGTGATTTCTGAAAGTGATTTCGATATTTTGGTCTAAGTAGTATACATTCACTTATAATATAACGTACAGTAGGTCGTTTTGTTCTAATAATACAAGTACTCGTAAACATGGTTACATGTATGTAGGGAAAAACAGAACAAACCAACTTGTACTATTAGTGCCGAAGGAAAGCATTGTAAAAGTCACATTGTACTGTTACTTGATCATGGAAAATGATGCAAAGGGATGACTTAATCTCTTTGACCCAATGGGTGTTACCATTATTGAAGAAGTATTATAACTTTTCCGAGAACTGTTTCAAGATGAAAATGAAAGGTTAATACAGATTGGACCGCCATATAGCATTGTGGTGTGAGAGTTTAGTTTAGCATTGTGATGTGGCTTAGCGTTATTTATTTGGTGGTTTCACTGGTCGGGTATTTATAAAGGAGTAAATTATATTTTTTATTATGTCTGTTAAATCTTTGCAAATATTGAAACTTGTCTTTGATACAAAATGATAATAATGATGAAATAGGTAAGTGTTCTTGTTAAAATACAGCAGTAAATACACAAATTATTATAGTAAGTAGCTGTGACACGTGACACTATTCGTGGACACCTGCGGAGGGCAAAATAGAAGCTCTCACGTGGTTGCAATGTTCTTGTTTGCCATGCAGGAACATCAACATCAGAATATTGTTGACCATACATTCATGGTTAGAGGTCTCAGTCACGTGACGTTGACCGTGGCCTCATTGAAAAACAAAACTAGTGATGCTACAAAATGGCACAGAGTCCCGTATTAGTCCCACATATATTCCATAACTTTTACTAAGGTTCGAAAACAAATGGCGTTGGGGACAACTATCCTGTCATAGAAGAATTCCCCATGACTGAACTGTTGCCACTATCCTCGTAATTATTTTGTGTGAACCTTTTTGTAATTTATGATATTATTTTCGTTTTTATCGCTTACAATGATGCATATGTTATTGTATTAAACGGTCTCAATAGTGTAAGTCTAGTTCTTATTACGTTCAACATAGAACGTAAGTCATGTTTTTTCCTGTAATACATTACATAAACCTCTTTCGGATAATTACATGTGTTCATTGTTGTTAACGAAGTTGAAAATGTTCTTCCTATTGATTGTTTCAAGAAAAGCAATGAATGGTATCTTCTGAAAAATGCCATTTTTTGACTTATTCTCTTTTTCCCTAGTAGCTATTACGTTTTTATTTCATTCATGTACGGCATTCATGTGAGGCACATCTCACAAGTTGCTTTAATTAAGAGTTCAGACTACTTTATTAATTCATGTCCTGTAGCCATCTAGCAACCTTCTACAATACGCTTGAGTCTAGAGCCAGCAACACGGAACAAGTTTTGCTGAATGGCGAAAAGTTTGTAGTTATCTGTCTGCCAGAATACGTTGCGTTTCACTTCCTAGTGAAACGATATTTTTGTCTTCATAAGTGCTGTACAGTGAGTGACATACATAAATACAGTGATATTTAACATTAATGTCAATAAAAAAGATTATCTTAGAAAAATGTTTGAGAACTCTTGATATGATGCTGTGTAAACTGAAGATCTAGAAACACAAGCGGAAATTTTAAATCCTTAAATATTCTTTAGGTTTACAAGCAGGTTACACGACGAACCCCTCCATTTTGTATGAGTGTGGCAGTCGAGTAACAAAGTGAACCAAAAAAGAATGGCCGCGGTAGGTTCGAATAACATAAACCAAAATACTGTTGTGGACAAGTCCGACAGCTTTATATCAAACTTGGGCTTATGAAGCAATTTGTTAAAGTCCTAAACTATGTTTCATCCTTCCCATGGCACCAGTAGTGAAAAAATAAATAAATAGGATATCTCATCTCACACGATAACATACTGTGTAGTCACGTGAGTCGTATTATTTTACTGTCCATTTCCTGTAAAGCTCATATTGACATTTTATGTTTAGCTAGTTCTTTTTTTAAGATTGCCAATGCACCTAGTTTAAACAAAGTCCTCACATTCCAAGTTCCCCGAATCATATCCTTTTCCCGCTTAATATGTCGTCTTCCAAAAACCGTCTGGCATTTTTCTTCGAGTTTCTAACCATTTATTTTTCTGGAGAAGGATATTTGGCTCATCGTCCAAGCCCCAACCTCGAGGACCAGTATATGGTTTATCCCTCGAGGACCAGTATATGGTTTGTATATGGTTTATCCCCCTTTAGGAGAAATGAAGAAGACAAAATTGAAGAGTAGAGTACTAAGAAAAGAAGAAACGTACTAGAACAGCGAAGGAAAAAACATGAATGACACCCTAGTCCTCGAGACCTAATAGCTGGGGGGAGGGGAGGGGGTCGAAAATACAAGGGATCAAGAGAGGTCAAGTAGAATAGATGAAAGAAGTATGACAATAAGGTTTAGCAGTGTCACACTAGAAACGAGAACCACCTGGCAACAAGAGACGCTGGTGGGGGGGGGAGGTGAGGAGCGGTATTGAATACAGGTGTGCGAGTGTCAAGGCATGGAAAGGGACCGGCAGGTCGTTGTGAGACTTCCCTTCGTCTGACTCCCGCTGAGGTCTGTACTGTTCATTGACCCTACCAGTAGTAATGTTAATCGATTCTTCAATTAATCAACACTTCTACCCCTGTGATAGCTCTCAGCTTCATGAGAGCACGCAAACATGGCCACCTACACATGAACTTTTTTATCATTCATATGTCACGTCACGTCTCTAATGTATCAAGAGACTAAACGAAATCTGTAAATATATTTAATTCTATTCTAAAGAATTTTGTCCTTTTGTGAACCATATTATTCTTCCTAAAAAGAAATGCTTTCTTCTTTTAAGAGATTTCTTGATCTTCACGATATTTTCAATGTAAAGGACAATTTTTTTTCTTTATCTAATTTCTTACTAAATAGAAAAAAGGAAACAGGTCATTTAATGAGCGTGTATACCTCTAATTATTATTATTATTATTATTATTATTATTATTATTATTATTATTATTATTATTATTATTATATGCGAATCTGCCATTTATGACCAGGTTACATGTTATCTTTCGAGGTCAGGTCATATTTATCCCGGAGAGATTAACGTGTGTCATTATGGGGAACAGTTCCACCTCAAAATAATTGTTGCTATTATTCTTATTTTAATTTGGTGTTCATTTTTATGAGAAGTTGGAATTGCATTGGTGTAGGTAGCAACGCATTCTGAAGAATTGAGAATATCTGACGTTGCTTGGGAGAGTGATGGCGTTACCTGTGATCCTTGTCAAGATGCACTTGTGCGGAATGAGTAAGTCAGCTCAGAGTACCATGTCAGTTTCATGTGAACGACAAAACGAGTTAGCATGCTTCACAGCGTCTAGTCCAACCCCTCTGAAGCGTCCTAAACCTTACCCTCATCCTCATTCCTTGCCTGTTCTCACCGATGAGTAGATGACGCAGGACGCGTGGGAGATGCGAGCTACGTTGTCCTCAGACGGACAGACTGACGGACGGTTTGCCGTCAAGTGACTTTTCGGTACGAAGAACCAACAAAATAAGGATTATGGCTACATAACGAGTTAGAGGACTTTTTTCCCAAATTTAACAACAGGATTTATGTACTTCTCCGTTGTAAGAACCCAGCGTTTTTTTTCTAAACCGTTCACCCGATTTGCTTTAAAATTGATATTCCTCAATCGATCTGAAAGAACTTGTGGCTTTGGGAGTTCCAAACATCTTTTCATTTTGAGGGTACTTCACATGAAGCCTCAAACACATTTCAAAATTTTCTCAAAAACGGTCCACTAGCTAAAAGATTGCTGCGTTGAGTCGAGTGTAAGATATCTTGCAACTGCGGTGAAGAAGGTAATGACAATCCAGTATGTGTCTCAGATAATAAAAGATAATATGAAACATTTTCGAATAATTAATCATTCGAATAATCGAATAAATAGGTAATCATTTGTTCAGAAGCAAAAGTCTAGATATATACATACAGTAAAATACAAAATAATAATACTGTACTGAAGGTATAAAAAGTCAGGTCACCCATTTGCAAAGGCAAATCAGGGCAAAACTAAAGGTCGCCCATTTGCTAATAGAGAGTAGTATCAAAGTGATTCATTTTGAATATTAATTGAATTTAGTTTTTCATTAAAATTGTACAACTCATTATATCCACGCTCAATCTTTGCTGAATATCTCGTTAATAACAAAGGCAATGTGTTTCAGAAGTCAGAATCTTTTAATTGCCTCCAGAAGACTGAGAGGAATTCAAGATCTCTTGCCAAAGGCTTGTCACTTGAACTGAATGAAGCTCGCTACGCGCGCGATGTTGCCGAGTTGCGTATTCCCCTCCCGACCTACTTGGAAGCGCGCGAACGTCTCCCTTTGGAAAAATTTAGCCTCATGATTTTGCAAAATCTCCCCATTCGAAAAGTTATGTGTCCTTCAAATTGCGCATACTTATTGTTCGAGATGCTAGCTACCTAAGGATGTTTTTAAAAACATTTTCAACAGCTCGTTTTCTCATAACTTTTATTTTCAGCTAAGATCTATCTGCTCTCCGTAAGAGTTTTTGATAAAATGACAAATTTTACGGTCTCATTACGCAAAAACTAAACGATGAGATCCCTTCAAACTCTAGCAGAATATGGGACAACAGGTCACCCTTTACAATTAATACAATAAAAGAGGCATGTTAAACGTAAGTCGTAAATCGCTCAAACCACTAAACACCGCAATGAAAAAGATAGTTATCTACTACTATTACAGACCGTTTGCCTCGGTCTGTAATAGTAGCATAGCATCTCTAGTTTGATATCTGTGTGAAAAATAGATTGAGATCCAAAGTGACGAAAGCATAAACCGACTGTCTATCTTGCATATCCCGCAAGTTCCGCTTCCTCCGCACGCCGCCTAGCCTGGTGGTGCCGCCGCGCCGACAGAGGGCCCGCAACAATCGTGTGAGTGACGCAACAGGGCAGAAGGGGAAGGGGGTGCCGAGGTGTTTTTCTAAATTTCACTTTACAACGTTGTTTTTCGACCGATTTGCATGATTGTCACGGCGTTAGTTTCAGAAAGCATCGGGCTATAAGCCCACATTTTTTATTTTTTTCTCGAAAGTTCAATAACTAATTTCAAATTCGCGTTTTTGCTAGATTTTTGGAAAAAGGGCCTCGTAGCATAAATGCTATTAATAAAAGGCTTCAAATGCCTTTTACAGATCGAAAATCAGACAATTGGTTACGACATTATCAGTAAAGTAAATTTTACTTATTTTGGTGCTGCCACATATTGTACTAGTGTCGGGACATTTAGCCTTAAAATAAATACGCCATACAATTGTGTTACGAACAAGAAGCAAACAACATGTCACTCACTCAATGAGTTCATGTTTTCTCTGAACACGAAACATTCTGTATTGGATGAAATGATATTGAACCTCATACAATGTTGTCAAAGCAGATATACAATTTCCTCGATTGCTCGCGTAGGCGGCAAATTGCAAAACACGTCAATATGCCGAATACTTACACTGTAGGTCTTCGGGGAATTCTTTAGTTCAACCTCGTATCTAAGACACAGATGACGGTAATATTTAAAGATGTGGCTTATAAAAGTTTTGGAAATGTTTTTATTTGTGCAATTGAATTTCCATTTCTATTCAAGAAAGATTATTTCCAAATTGCCGCCTTGCGAAAGATAAGGCATCAAAAATCGTTACACTAGTATGAACACTTTTCAGGTTTTCAACGTTCGTCAGGTTTGTTGAGACCGCAAAGTGTGAAAGTGGCTTTTAGATTTTACTATCTCAGGTACTAAAAACTTCGTTTTATATAGAGGAGTGCACTGTAGTTCAAGTACAAAATGACCAATAAAGTGAGTATTTGTAAACATTTCTTTCAAAACTATTTCAGATCCTCCAATAATCACTGCAAAAAGCAGAATTGCAACGTTGGTTCTGTATCAGAATCGCTTACAGCATCACCAACAAAAAAATCTCTGCCGCCATCTCGAAAGAGGAAAAGGAGATTGATCCCTGCTAATCTCATGACATGGAAAATGGAAAACAAGAGACGTTGAGTGATCCATCAGAAACATAATTCGAAACATGCACAATTCTTCACTGCAATAAGTTGCAGAGACGCCAAAAGCACTCATTTTTCATAACTTACTTCTTTCATGTTACAAACATAAGATGTACAAACTTTCAGAATTTCGTTGGTCAGTCACAAAAGCTTTGTGTTCTCTCTCTTGTATCTGCCTGTTTGTACAACAGAGATTGAGACAGTATTGCATGTCTGTCCTAGCGACTCCGATCTCACAGGTCTACACTTGATTTCGGTACTTTTGAATAAATGTATGTAGAAATAATAATAATAATAATAATAATAATAATAATAATAATAAACAAAAATTACAGTGTTGTAACTCCGGCTACATGAATAAAAAGTACCAAGAATTTCAAAATTATAATTTACTGTTAGTTTACGAGATAAAACTCTCTCCAATATTACCAGTAATTGTAGCTCGCGTCATGAAAATTCAAGAATTCTCCCCCTCATCGTTTCGCCTCTGTCCTTGAAGCGTTGCCGTGGGAGACGCCAGATCTGTGCAGAATTTGCGGTTGCTTCTGATGACATACGAGGGTCTGTGTTATCGCCTTGCGCTTACGGAGTTAGGGGAGGTGTCACAGCTGGACTAGATCCAGTCGATTATTTTTTGGGAAGGGGGTGGTCATCGTATATTTTTGTAAATAATAAATATATATGTTATTATATAGTATATTATTTAGAGATTCGACAAATGAACTCTTTCAAGTAGATAAACGCCGCTTTGAGATTAAAAATAGAGTTGTAGGATAAAAGAGCTTGTGCGTATACTCCGCTCATTCTTTCCGGTATGTGAGAACGGAAGATCTTAAGAGTAAGGTGGAATAATTACGGAAGACCTTAGAAGTAAAAAATATGTAAAATAAGATGTGAGGAGATGGAATAATGGTGATATTTACAGAAGTAGTTCAATTTTTTTTAAAACCAGTTACAAATCGAAATCGATATTTTGCGTAATTCCTCAAAGGAAGACGGAAATATGTGAAAAAGATAGTTATGTACTACTATTACAGACCATTTGCCTCGGTCTGTAAAAGTAGTACAGCATATTTAGTTTGATAACTGTGGAAAAATAGATTGAGATGCAAAGTGGCGAAATCATGAACCGACTGTCTGTCTTGCCTGTCCCGCAAGTCCCGCCTCCTCCGCCAGGGCTGGTCGCACGCCGCCGGGCCTAGCCGTGCCGCCGCGCAGACAGCGGGACCACAACAGGTGGTGTGTGACTCAACGGCGCGGAAGGGGGAGGGGGACGAGGTGTTTACGTAAATTTCACTTTTCTACGCTCCTATGTGTCCGATTTGCATGATTGTAACTGTGTTGGATTCAGGAAGCATGTCGCTATCGCGCTATGAGCACACATTTTTTAATTTTTTCTCAGAAGTTTGAAAAGTAATTTCAAATTCGAATTTTTCCTAAATTTTTGGAAAAAGAGCTTCGTAGCGCAAATTTTATTTCAAAGAGACGTCAAATGCCATGTACAGATCGAAAAGTGGACAATTGGTTCAGACGTTATCGGTAAAGTAAATTTTATTAATTTTGGGGCTGCCACGTGGTGGCTACAAATTGTACTAGTGTCGGGATATTTAGCCTTAATTAAACCGATAAGTAACAGTTGATTTACGGCGCACTGAATATACTCTATGAACACCTTGGATATTCGGTAAGTTCCTGCACTGACTAGATGGAGCGAGCGATGTTGTATCTGCCATGGAATGAACTCGCGCAGAATGAACGCCTCTGGCGTCCCGCCTTCCGAAGCCATTCACTATCCTCTACTTTGTAAACCTTTTTATTACTTGAAATCTGTTATGACGTATCTGGTGGTCTCATAGGTTGCCGCTATTCTTGGTACTTCTTCTAACGAAGGATTACCATTTTTCAACGCATCGAATCTAATTTTCTTTTCCAGTGTGCTAAATTATTATATTTCCAATCAGTGACACCAGTGACTGCGCGTACAATTTATCCCAATTTTTCTCCTGGCAAATAAAGTCAGCATATATTTAGCTCCATTACCTATTCAGCATATGTCTGAATTTATTGTTTTCTCCTCTGAAAAAATGTTTGGGTTTCACAGCAGCTTTTATCCTCATAAAGTTTATTTAATGCATTTTTAACTTCTTCCCACTTTGTGGTTTCCATACCTGAACATATTTTTCAACAAATTTAGTTGTCTACGCGTCTACATACTTTAAAAATTCAACCCTTTTCTTATCTTCACTCACAATTCCCGTGCACTCCCAATGTTGTTCGAAACTGTCCACATGGGCAAACCAGTTCTCTAAGCGCTGAAAATGGCAATTACAAAACTTGTGCTCGTTTATAGCCGTCCATCAACGCCTCGAGCAACGCCTGTTGTTGTGATCTGAGTTGTTTTGGTGACGTCGTATTGAAGGCTGGGTTGCTGGAACCTCTCGTGCATTTTATCGTGTTCTTCCGTAGGGCTGGCCTGCGCCGAAGATTTTTTTCGTCTTACCCGAAGGTTTGTGTTTTTGTTGTTTCAGTTCGCACCCATTTCGCGTTTTAGTGCAATGTGCAAGTGGATGGTGTGGGTTCGCGTCGGACCTTATTCAGTAACCAAATCGGCTTTTGTATTGCGGTGCGCCCTCGATATGTTTCGTTACACGATAGACATTTCATCTATTAAGAGAAGGACTCGAAATCAAGTTCCTTTCTCAGCACTTTCAGCCGTTTCCGAAACGAAGAGCACTCTTTGATCCGTAGAACTTCATTCTGTAATAGCTGAAGTGTATCCTTGTACGTTTGTGCTGCAGTCCATCACGTTTCTGCACCGTAGGTGGCCACGGGCCGGCAACACGTTTTATAGAGTGCCAACCGAAGTTCCAAGGGGAGTGTAGGTTCCCTCAAAAGAAGTTGTAAGAGTCGAACCCTTTGCATTGACTTCGTGTGACATGTAAATGCCAGCGAATTCTTCGATCAAGTGACGCCTACATATGTTGCCTTAGGCACCCATGTTTGTTTTTGTGTGCGAAGTGTAATTTGTTTTAGTAGTGTGAAACTTTTAGTGTAGTATAGCGGCAGGTGTAACAGATAGCCTACGTACTTCCCGCTGAAAAAGTCCAGTGGTTTTGTTTCGACCACTTCAGCGTGAGGTTCACCAGTTTTGGAGTATTTTGAGCTTGTGGTCTAGGTTTATTCCTCTTGCTAAGACGGCTATGTCATCAGCGTCTTTACGCTGCGCTGGTAAATGTGGGATGTCATTGACATACAGCGAGAACAGTAGCGGAGAGAGGATGAAACCCTAAGAGGCTCCGGACACAATCCTCCGTTTTGCGAATCTCGCTTTACTTTATTTATCACGAATGTGCGGCTTGTGAGGAAAGACTTGACCATTTCGTTTTCGTCTAGTGGAAGGCTGTATCGAAGTTTTGTGAGAGTGTACATACTGTGTGGCACATTGTTGGAGGCTTGTACCATGTCGAGATATATGACAGGTACATCCTGTGTAACAGATCTGGGGAAATCTGATGAGCGACGCAAAGTGCTTATAGAAAAGCGGAGTGGCCTGGTCTGAAGGCAAAGTGTTCATTTCGGATAAGGTTCCGCGACAGAGCAGTTAGCAGAATTCGCGCGAGTAGAAGCCTCTCGAATACTTTTCCCCTAACAGGAAGGAGACTGATTGGTCTTTGGCTTGCAGCGACCGTGAGATCCTTACCGGGTTTCGGAAGCTAGGGAATACTTCCCAATTTCAATTTTTTCTTAATGTACCGCTGTGTACTACAGCTGTTGTAGGTTTGCATATGCTCCGTTTTTATGACCGGTAGAGCCTCCTGAACAACAGGAAGACCTATCCGATCAGGGCTCGGCGCCTTGCGACAAGGCAAGAATTTAATTGTGGTCGAAACTAATTTGCTGTAAAATACGTAAATGTATTGGCGCTGTCATCCGTTTCCTCATCATCTACTGCCCATGTAGTGTTGTTAACAAACCTCTCTTCTAGCATGTCGGCAAAAAATTCTTCTTTGGCTTGATCTGAGAGGACGTATGTTTATTTACCCTTCGCATTGTCGTGAAAACCTATGACGGTTGCGCATTTAGGTACTGGCCTGAGCGCTTTTTGGAAAAAGCCATTTCGATAATGATCGGAACCGATCTCTCTCAATAGCTTTTCCCACTCTGCAGCGTGATGGTTTGGCGTTGTCAGGCTGTTATCGCATTCCTGCAGCTGTGTTCTAAGCGCAGGGCACCGAAACTGGTCCCAAAGTGGCCTAGCTTTGCGTTTTTCGCGCAGACTCTTTTCGACATCTGCAGGGAGCGTATGTGACCCTCTTCTGGCGGGCACCAGAAAACTGTGGCCCTTGAAGTCGGCGTCGTTTGCAGAGTGATTTACTCCGCAGCTGCCACAGACCACAGGTTTGTTGTTCATCATCATCATCATCATCATCGACAGCCAGGATTAGACCTCTTGGTCTGTTCCGTCTCAGAATTGTCATGCCATCTCTTCAAGGGACGTCCTACACTTCTTTTTCCTTTAGGTACATATTGAAGAATAGTTTTACTTATTCTATGTTCTGGCATTCTCAGGACATGACCTTTCCAGTTTTCTCGATATTTCTTTATGGTCTCTATAACCGGTTCAACATTTAGTTCTTCTCTGATATCTACACTTTTTTGTGGTCTAATAGTGAATATCCTGCCACAAAACGAAGAAATCTCATTTCTGCAGATTCAATTCGGCGCAGCTGATCTGATATTAATGTCCAGCTCTCACTTCCATAAAGTAGTAATGGCAAAGCAATAACTTTGTAAAATCTGAGAAGAGTTTCCTTTTGCGCATTATGATGTAGAGTTCGCTGTAACGTTCCACAGAAATATGTGAAGTTGTTCTGATTTATTTCCATATCCCTTGATTTTATATAATTAAAATGATATCCAAGATATATATAAATTCGTTTACTTGTTCAATTATTTGGTCATGTATAAATATCTTTATTCTTAAAGGTTCAAGTCCTTTAAATGCCACACTTTTGTTTTACTTGGTGAGATTTTCTTACCATACTCATTAGCAACCTGACTTAACTTGTGGACTGCTATTTGAATTTCATATTCAGATTTTCTTATGATAAGCTGTCGTCGGCAAAAATAATGTTTGGGATTCGACATGATTTAATCTTAAAAACATCATTAAAGTCTTCAACCATTTTTTAAGATCACGTCTATATATATATATAATATATATATATATATATAATATATATATATATATATATATATATATAATATATATATTATAAACGTTGGTGAGAGTGGGCATCCTTGTCTTACTCCCCTGGGTCTATATATGTTTGATTTCTGTTTCCATTCTAGCCATTCGGATCATGATTTTATATTTCTGTATTAATGATTGATTGTTGTAATAGTGGGAAGGGAGTCCCATATTTTCAGTGTCCCATTTAAATCTTCTTTTAAGGCTATCAAATGCTTTACGTTAGTCAATAAAGGACATAGTATGTCGGTAGTTTAAATTTCCCTTCGAGCTTTTCCAGTAAGTTGTGTCAGTACAAAAATACAGTCTGAGCATGATCTACCTTTTCGAAAACCATGTTGTGTTTCATATATTTGAGTTTCAACAATAGGCACTAATCTTTGATTGATAATTTTTGCATAGATTTTATAACAGAAATTTAGAAAACTTACACCTCTATAATTTGAACATTCAGATTTCTCGCCTTTTTATACAGTGGGTATTGGGGGCCAGCAAGCGGACCGCCTCCTCGTGGTGACTCCTGGGTAATGCTAAAGGTCCACAAAACTATTGTAGCACTCCTTCCACTTACTTATGCTACATTTCTATAATATTTCCTTTTTGGTCTCTCTTGATCCCTTGTTATATCTTCGACCCCGACGCTATTAGGTTTCGAGGGCTAGGGTGTCATTCATTTCTTAATCTACTTTTCTTGACTTTTAATTATTTTTCTTCTCCTCTTCTCTACAATAAATCTGTTTCTTCTCCTTCATTCTCCTGGGGTAGTATCCCTACCCAGCACAGGGTATGTGTAAAGACTACAACGGTTCAAGAGGCAATGTGGATCCAGGCGAATATCACAGTGGCTTGAGGAGCGGAAGTAAGAGCCCTCTCCGCAGGGGTTTATACGCAGAGAAGCTGGGATAGAAGCTTTAAGATGGCAGCCCCATTACTATCCTTACCCTGCGCAGCGCTTGCAACGCGGCCAGGGGACAGCACTCCGCTAAATTTCTCAAAGTTTCATGCAAGACAGATTCCTCTATGCCAACATATGCGAGGTTTGTTGTTGTTGCTGCAATCCTTCGTCAGATGGCCTTCGTCTCAGTGAATGCAGCGTGGGCTGATTTGGCAATAGGCGCGCGTGTGCGACCAGCGGCAGCACCTTTTGCTGAAAGGTGCGCTTCGCGACCTCGATGTGCGCCCGGCAGTGGCAGATCAACTTGAAGGAAAACAGCCACTTGCTGTCGTCACCTGGAATGAGATTGACGAAGTAGACGCCTGACGGTTATAATTTCTCGTTTCAATTTTCTTCAGTTGGTGTACTGCAGGCCTGGATTTCCCCCGTCAGCAACTTCATCCTCGGACACTTGGGAGGAGCGCTCACGTATACTTTAAGTAAAGTTTTCTTTTTTACGTATGTGCCGTATGTACGTGAAGTATGACGCTTGCAGTTTCTTCAGCGTGGTCGCAACCTTCAGGTGGTCGGTGGAGTTACGGCTTTACAGCTGGAATAATTCCCCGAAGTGCATGCCCATGACCAGGTGTTCGCAGCCATGCGTCGCGGTTTCGAATCAGCGTCTATAGCTGCCGTTCGGGACGGGTAACCATGATGGGTGGCGGGACGGGCAGCCATGATGGGCGGGGCGCGCTTGGAAGCATTCGTAGATTCTGAAACGGTCGCAGGCTGCGAGGCCGGCGTAAGTAGCGGTAGGGAGTGGCAGAGGCGGCGATTTCTTCCTGGTACTGCGGCAAGGGTTTAAGAGGTGACACGGCGCCGCAAGGCGCGAGCTCAACCACTTGGCCCTCTGTCTCTCCGTTCTGGCCAGCGGGTTCGCAAAGGCTGCGGCTGCAGCGCTCTCGACTATCCACTTGCAGTTCCTCCCCACTCGCAGGCAGAGCTAGAAAGTTGTGAGGTGGAAGGCGAAGGGCGATGGCGTATCATCTGAGAGGCTTCTTTCCTTCGCCGGAGGGGTCGTCGGAGGTGGCGGCGTCGGCGGGCAATGGCTGAGCGCAAGATGGGGGAGTAAAACTCTGAAAGTCCGTTCTTGGCGGCGACTTTGCTGAACTGTGACTGTTCAGTACATGTCAGCTTGGCTACTCGTCGGCCTACATCAAGGTCTTGAGGGCGCTAGTAATACGCGAGGCTTTGCTTTTTCTGCTATCCCCTAAAGAGGCTGTTTGAATGGCAGGGAAATCCTGCTGGTTGATCGTACCAGGGATTTCTCCCATCGTAATGGTGGCCGAAGTGGCGGCGAGTGCAGCTGTTGCATTGGTGTTAGTTGCGGTATGAGGGCGACAAGGCCCTCGGGCGCTATCGAAACAGAGAAGCCGTTTGTCGAGAAGACCAAAGCACCCCGGTCCAAAATCTGGCAGGCAAATTCCGTTGAATACTGTCATTACTGAAAATGAGAACGGCACTTATGCTCTTTCCAAACAAAGTAACTGCTCTAAAAGATGGTTTTATGCTCAAGGCCTAAAAAGATTGATGTGTGCGAACATTTTCAAAGTCCCGCAAGTGGAGATTCAAAACATTTTCAAAACCCGGGAGGGACTGAAAATATTTTAAAGTCCGAATACGAATTTTTGAACATAGAAAATATTCTGTGCAGTGTAACGGCGTGGCGTTCGGAAGAAACGCAGGCCGGGATCGGCAGAGTTAGCACAGCTGCGGCTCAGGAGCTCCGATGTTCACTGATCTGCATTGCGTTGCATTGCGATTGTTGTTATTTGTCAGAATGTTTCTGGCTCTTCATTCAGAGGTTATTGAGTCTCGCCACGTAAAATAAGGCTAATTCAATTCAATTCAATTCAATTGAGTGGGGTGTCGTCTTCGGTTCTTGTTGGTCACCTTTCCCCATACGAGATTGTTGATTTGATTACTGGATGGAATTTGGTATTCCATGAGTTATTTTGGTTAGTGAAAATATTTTTATTAGAGTGTTGGTGAAACCGGGAGTATGTTGTTTCTTTCCAGTGGGAGGGTTATTTTTTGTGGTTGTTGTTTTAGGAGCGGGGATGGATTCGTTTTACTGATTGCTATAGGTGACAGCATATTTTATTCTGGTTTCCTGGATTAGGGGTTTGCATTGTTAAGGATACCTGAAGATCTGTTTTAGTCTGTGTTACGGTTAGTGGGGATTTATTATTTTGCTTCTGATTTACGTGGGTGATGGTGGGTGTAGGAGGATTTCGATGTGGTGTTTATTAATTCTACTTCTGGGCTGAGTTTGAAGGGTATGGAGGTTGGCTGTCTGAATGGAAGTTTTTAATTTGGTTTTGGGAAGAATTGTGAAGGAAGGTGATGATGTGCGTAATTTGATGTTGGGGTCGGCTGTCGTTATATCTTGTTAAAGGCGGAGGGCGGTATATGAGACGAAGGGTCCAATTTTCAAGTCAGGTGATTCTGTGGTGAATGTCGACTGAGGTGTGAAAACAGGTTGGGTGAGCGTAGGTAAAGATGGGGCGGATATAAGTATTATAGATTGTGAGTCTTCTTCTTGATGGGAAGGGGATGGTGTGTAAGAATGGGATGAAGGATTTTAATGATGCGGTGGCATTTTTGAGACTTGCATTATTTGGTAGGTCCATAGCAGTCTGAAAAAATGAATACCAAGATATTTAACTGTCCAGTGGGATGGGATGTTGAGAGATTTGGAGGGGTGGGGCAGAAGTGGGGGTATAATGAAAATTATATATATATATATATATATATATATATATATATATATAGGGACGCCTTGACACCGTATACACGAAGGATGTAGTTCACATACAAGGAAAACAGGATGGGAGAGAGCACGGCACCTGTACAACGCCGGGGTGGATGGGATATTTGGAAGAAGATTTTGACAGGTGTGGGACATGTAAAAAACTTTGATGGAGGTAGTTTTGTATCATGGGTTGGGATGTGTGGGTGGGTTGGTTGGGGTGGGTTTTGCCGGATGGATGGGGATGTACAGATGGGTTGAGATGTGTGGGTGGAGTTTTATTAAGTGGATATAGTGGACAACTGTGTCATAGGCGTGGGAAAGGTCGGTGAAGATTGCAGGAATTTCTCTCTCGGCCATGGCCGAGGTCGAGTGAGGTGGCTAATGACATGGCCAGGTACAGGGTGGTTCATGGAGGGCCGCGGAACGGCCCTCCCAGACACCAAAGTGGACTGGACGTATGATGGGATTCAGGATGGGAGTGGGTCTGAGGAGAATGATTTTTTCAAGGATTTTGCCAAAGATCTGGAGAAGGCTGATGGAGCGGTAGTTGGAAGGAAGACGATAATCTTTGTTGGGTTTCTATTGTATGGTAACCCGGACTCTTTTCCAAGTTCTTGGGAAATAGTGTAAGACAAACAGGAATTATAAATATTGGTGCGGAGGTCTACAGCGTTGTAGGGGAAGTGTTTTATTTGGGAAGGGATAACTCTGCCGGGTCCTGCAGCTTTGTTGCTGGTAATGGGATGAATTATTTGTTTAATTGCGAGGGTTGATGTTGGTAGGGATTTTGGGACATGAGAGGTGGGTATGTGGTTTTAAAATATTCCAGGAGGACAGTGTCGGAAATAGGCAGGTTTTGGGGAAGGAAGTGAATGGCCAGAGATTGGGCAAATGGGTCAGTGGTAGTTTAGGATCAAAATTCAGGGTATTGTTTTTATTTAAGAGAGGCGAATTTCTGGTGGAGAAGGCTGCTCTAACCGTTCTGATAATTTAATAATATGATTACGATCGCGGTTGTTTATTAGGTTGTCAAGCGTTTGACGTTCGTGTTGTATCATTGAGTCGTGTATTTGTGTTTGTAGTTGTTTTAGTTGTCGTTTGTCCTGGTCTCGTCGTTGTTTGTAGAAATGTCGTTGAACCTGTTTTTTGTCCATTTACCAAAAGGATGTCGTTTAGGAGAGTAGGGTAGGTTAGGTGTAGGTTTGTGGTTACCGTGGTGGTTTTTCTGAAGGCGTTTTTGATTTGTTTTGTCGGGTCAGTTATTGCTTTTTCTATTTCAGTTGTGAAGGATATAGGAGAAGGAGGGTGAATATTTTTGGAGATAATAGGATTTCTATTCTGTTTGATATGTGGGAGGAGGTTGGGGAGTGTGGAAAGGGGTGGAGACTGCGGTAATGAATAGTATGGATAGTTGGTCGGAAAATTGAAGATATCGATTTTTTTTGAATTGGTGTGGAAATGGTTAAGATGAGTGAATGGAGAGTTATGTCTAGGATGTCATTTAGTTTTGGATGGTACAGAGGGGGTTTTCATTTGGATGGAGGGATGGTCATTTAAGAATGTTTCGAGTTGTCTTCCAGGAATGTTGTAAGTCCGGCAGCCCCACTGACGGGCTTTTGAATTTAAGTTGCCTGTGAGAATAAAACGATGGTATGGAATTGGAATAAAACGATGGAACGATTGGTATGGAAGGTTGAGATGGGTAGTGAGTAGGGAGTCAGGTAGGGGTGCATTTGGTTGAATGTAAGCTGAAATTATCATTAGGGAGTTGTAGGAGTACCTATAATGATGGCAGAGCATTCTAAGGCAGTGGTGTTAGGGAATTGGAATTCAGTGTGAGGAATATTTCTTTTAATTTGGAGAAAGGCCGTGCCTCCACTTGGGTTGAGTCGGTCATTACGGTATGTGGTGTAGTTGGAAAGGGAGAAAGATATATTTTGTTTTAACCATGTTTCCTGTAAACAGAGAATCCCCACGGACTGATCTTTTAGGAATTGGAACAGGAGAGGTTTAATGCGTAAGACCGCCACGTGCATTCCATGAGGAATGTGTTTGGAAACGAAAGGAGGAAGCTATTGACATTCCCAATTCTCTGAGTTTCATGCCAGCTAGGACGAGTTTTGGAGGATATCCTCTAGGCCTTTGAATATCTTTATGATACTTTCAATGATTTGGAGGATTTTCGGTAAGTTCGATGATCTTGGGGAAGTAAATAGTTCTTTGACGTCATTTGATGTTGATGATGATGATGTTGGTTGGGACTGGGAGTGGTACGTTTTAATTTTGCTGTTGTTGATTTGAAGTGGAAGCATAGGATTGTGATGGGGTTCTGAGATGTTTGAACGATTTGTTGTATTGAAATAGGGGAAGTGGTTGATGATCTTTTGTTGTCTTACTTGGCGTGCATGGGAGACGTTAAGGTCTTTTGTCAGCTTGTTAACACTAAATGCAGAGTTAAGGTCTATTTTGAATTGGCCAATCCTGGGTCGCATAGTTGGGGGCATGGTGGTCAGAAACGAGTGAGTTCTATTTTGAGGGATTGGTTTGAAAGAGGTTTCATCCTGTATGGGTTATGTTGACGTGAATGTGGAGTAGTTTAGGTTCTGTAGAGCCAATGTTAAGGTGGAAGAATGGGAGTCATTGGTTGAAAGTAGACCAAATTAATTGTGTGAGATCTGGGGTGAGAGAAAGGAAGGTTTCTGTCTACAGAACTTTCTGGGGTTCAGGAATCCTCCAGTTTAGTCATGCTGAAAAGGATTGTCTTGTATGGGGGAAGTGGAACGGTTCCTTTAGGATCCTAGGAGGATTTCGGGGTCGCTAGCCAATGGCAAGATATCTTCAGCATTTATACGTCTCCTTCGTTGCTGTTACTGGCCATTTGTAGGAGCAGCCGAGGCCGCACCTCCGATTTCGCACCTTCTTTCCGGCTGTTTATCTTTTGTAAGGCTAGTTTAAAGAGTTGCCTCAAAAACGTGTTAAAGGGACAGCGGTCGACGGATAGCCCCTCATAGAGTGCCGTTGTGTGGCTGCGCCTCGCCGCGGGTTGTTGAGAAGCTTTCATCCTCAGCGCTGGTCAATCTTCTCTAAGGCCTTCTCCTATGTTGAGTATTGGTTCGAGCATACACACATGCTCATCCCGACTCGGGTTCGTTGACTGGCATGTAGTGCTAGGAAAGGGGAGGGATGGGGAGGAGCCTCTCACTACCCCAGACGTGCTGTTGTTTGGAGAGGGAGAACGGTGAGAAGAAAAAAGAGGAAAAAGATATGTTAAAAGTGATGGTGATAATTTTGTGTGTGGAAATCTTGTGAAATGAGCCGATATAGGAGGCCGGGTGAGCTATTTGGTTTACAAATGGTGTCATCGGAACATGTTAAGTGGGTGGCGGTAGTATGCTTTGTGCTTGCGTGAATTTGTTAGGATGTTTTGGTGTGGAATCATGAGCGGAAGTGGGAGTCTGGAGTGCGGATTTCATCTTTTTAGTCGCTATGATGAAAATGTCTTGTCGGATTGGCGTGAGTTTGTCTTAGTCTACTGTAATTACTGAAGGGGGCGGTCTAAATGCGAAATCGGTTTTCTAGCCGATAAAATTTGTCGTTGTTCACATTACTAATGGTGGCCCAGGTCTCGCAGTTGTGTTTAATGATTGGTTAGATGTATGTTTCGTATATCTGTTGGTGTCTTTGGGTGTGAGGGGGTACTAAGCTGCCGGGGCTTTTTGTACTGTCTCGTGAAAGTGGGTCTGACTAGTCTTCGGTCTTGCTTGATTCCTAAGAATTTTGTGTTGTCAGTTGATGGAAATGTTGTCGCGGGTAAGAGCAGGTGGATTTAGATAATTTCTGTTTCTGTTGAGTATTTCTGTGCATTTATGAGGGTTGATGGTGAGATCATTTTATTTTTCCATAAAGTGATCCGGTTTATGGTTTCCTGGAAACTGCGTAGAGTACCTGGATTTTGGAATTTTTATCACTGTCAGTGAGGAGTCGTCAGCTTAGATGCAGTTGTTTGATTGGGAGGTGGTCGGGAGGTCATTTTTGTAGAGGGAGAATAGTGTTGGTGAAATGACTGCTCCTTGAAAGACGCCGGCAGTGTT
The DNA here is from genome assembly GCA_017312745.1 of Gryllus bimaculatus. Taxonomy (NCBI): domain Eukaryota; kingdom Metazoa; phylum Arthropoda; class Insecta; order Orthoptera; family Gryllidae; genus Gryllus; species Gryllus bimaculatus. Next base: position 26,767 of record BOPP01000438.1, read on the forward strand.
GGGTCTTGCGGAGGAGGGGGCGCGAAGGGAGAAGGTAGCGGGACTGATGTAAAATGATCTGTTGATGAGGTAATTTTTCGGAAGGGGGAGAAGAAATTTAGGAATGTACGGCGTGATTTTGTAGATGAAGATGTAATGATTTATGTAGTCGAAAACGTGACAGAAGTCTACAAAAATTGTCTCTTTATCTGGCGATGACACATGTGTTATGTAGAGTTTGCAGTTTTCTCGATCTGTCTAACCAGAAACCGAATTGGGTTTGTCTTATTCGTTTGTCAATTAGTGAAGTCAGTCTCTTTAGAGTGATGCGTTTCAATGTTTTCCCTAAAATTGGCAGTGTGGTAACGGATCGATAACTATCAGTTGTTTGGATTAGGAAGCATCGAAGGCAGGAAAGTAGTTTGTCGTTATGCATGCGTTGAAAAGTCTGCTTTGGACGTCCGAGGCAATTTCAGTCAGTCTTTTCAACACTATGGATTTTACTCCCTCGGGACCAGCCACGTTGCTTTCGTCAAGTGAGTGTAGTTCTTCTTTTATTTTGTCGTCGTTGATTGTCCATGGTTATTGTTGTGGAGTTTTTAGAGAGTGTGGAATTGTTGAAGAGGGAACACGGGTGTTTGTAGAGGTAAGTAGTTTTACAATTTGTCTGCAAACGTACTGTCATCGATTGTAGGTTGTATGTTTGTGACTTGTTCAAGTATGTTTCTAGTTTATGTCCGTTGACGTTAGTGTGTCTGCATTCCCAGGTGGTCGATTTGGTGTTTACGTCGCAGAAACCAACGATGAAGATGTCGGAGGTGAGCATGTCAAGGTCTTGGTCTAAAATGGAGTGGTTTGTAGATGGAAGAGATGGTGATAGGGCCGACGGGTGTAGCTATTTCAATTCTTGTAATAGTTCTTGTGTTCTCTATGTAGGCTGTGCTTATGGACGGAAGTTGGTTGTGTGGTATATCTTTTTTAATACATATGGCGGTCCCCCTCCGACTGTCGGTATGTCTGTTGTGTATATAATGTAGTCGGGAATTGAGAATTTTTGGTAGGGTTTTAAGTGTGTCTCCTGTAGTAATAATGTCCCGACGGAGACATCTTTTAAGTATTGTCGAATGTGTGGTAGTTCCCGTGCTATTCCAGGCTATTCCATTCCTCCCTCCTATTTTTAGGAGGGAGAATAGGTTTTTGATGTCATTGATGGTGGATGTTGAGACTGATGGGAGTGGGGTTAAAGAAGAAGTATGGCTTATGCTGGCGTAGGATTGGTTAGAAATTGTTTGTCCAGTGCGGTTTTGGGTAAGTGACGGGAATTGAGTTTGGTCGAGTGTGTTCAGTCTTTGGTTCTGTCTTGGTCTGTTTGTCCGAGATGCCAGGATTGTCTGACTAGTTAAGCGTTTTGAAGGGCAGGTCAGTCGGGCGAGTAGGCAGGGTGGACGAGTTTGCAGTTGGCGTATTTAAAGAAGTCGTTAGGCGCATTTAAAGAAGACGTGCAGTCAACGCATTTTGCGCAGTTGGTAGGTCGGCAATAGTGTTTTGTATTGAAAAACATTTGGAATTTGTCACACCTTCGTATCCTGTCAGTATGTTTGTAGTTTTGCAGGGTCACTATGTAATGCAGTATATGTTTTACATTGGTTTTTATGGTAGTCGATTTCTGTCTGTTAACCTCCAAGATGTACATCCAGAGTCCTGTCTGGGGTACGACTTTTCATCTCTAAAACGGGGTGTATTTGCAAAGAATGGGCTTGTAAATCAGTGGTAATGTCGCTTGGGAGGGGGACAGACCTTTGAGGACAAGTCTGTCATGTCTTTCTTCCGGGGTATTATAGTGATAGTATAAAAGGTTTGTCGTGAAGTATTTGGCGCTGGTCAACAGATGTCAGTTCAATTTAGTCTAGTATATCTAGTAAGGTCTTGTTGTGTCTTGGATTGTACAATAAGATCTTTCCGCGTGCTTCGCGCGAGAAACTCATTGGGGGCCATTTGGTAACGGTCAGTCAGACTTAGCTTGGCGTTGATCAGTCCGGTGTTGTCAATGTGGATTGTTCCAATTTTGAGTCGTGCTGGTTGAAGCGTTTAGGATGAGTGGCTTTGAGTCTTGTCAGATTGTATGGTCACTGAAGTCGTGTTTTCGTTGTCGAGGTCGCTGAGACAGGAAAATGTATTACCAGTGATGGTGGGAGAGGGAGTGTACTGGCGGGTGAATTTCATACAAATTTTCTGATGGCTTGTTGGAAGGGAGTGTCGAGTGTTGGGTTAGGTGTAGATGTTAGGTGTGGAGTTGCTGAGTCTTGTAGTTTGGGGAGGGTTACAAAAGATGACTGAGGCAGATAGGTGAAGAGTGAAGGAGTGCCTTGCACTCCAGAGTCACTCACCCGTGCTGGTTGGTGTGCATTATACAACGCAGGTCTTTTTTGCGAGTCTGAACCTGACCCTGAACGCCCCTTTTCGAAGAGCTCCTTTCAAAGAGAGTTGTGAGGGTCCTAGTCATCATCCGGTGGTAGTTATGTGTTGAGGAAGTCCATCGCTTTCATGGTGATGACAGCGGCGACCCTGTGGCCGCTGCAAAGACGTTGGTGGGTAGGCTTTGTGTGGCGTAAATGTCTTTTTTACTAGCCACTTCTCTGCACTATTACGTTCTGCGCAATTCTCTTAAGAGCCTTCTTTGCTGTCCTGTAAGCTCAGGCCGAGAATTCCCTACACGTGTGAGAGTTGTATTTTGCTTGAAAGCCCATTTCAATGTTACAGTGAAGTGATTCACTGCTTCGTCGATCTCGTCTTTTGTATTTAGTGGTTTCTGCTCAAGCTGATTATTCCGCTACAAGGGACGCCACAACGCATGTTACTGGAGTATGATCGGAATCCAGTGCGGCAATTGAGCGAGGAACTGCGCACTCAATGCCTTTCATAATAATAAAATCAATAAAGCCCGGGTTCCTGTTGCGTACAACCGGGAAATGCGTGGGAATATTCGGTGCGCAGATCTCTATGCCCCGCCTTGTCGGTACAAGACTGGCAATTTCGTTGCTGTTTCTGTTTGCTCCGAGGCCGCCCACAGTTCTATGTCTGGCGTTAAAGTCACCCAGAAGGATAACTTTGGAATTTAGGGCGAGAAGAGCATCAATTCCAGTCGGATCTAAAGTTTGGTCTGGGCAGTAGACGGATACGACTAGTAGTCGGCCGTTTCCTACCCAGACGTACGCCCCGACCGCCTCTAGAGACGCCAGAGCAATAGCAGGGATTTCGGCTTCAAGCTGCGGCAGTTCTCGGCGCAGCGCGTTGCTACTCCGCCACCTGGACTGCCAGCGCGGTCTCGGCGATACACAGCAAATCCCCGGAGTTTGAATTCGTGTTCATCACTGAGCCACGTTTCTTGTAAAGCCAAGATATCGAGTTGCAGTTATTCTGCAAAATGTTCAATTTGCTGGGCTTTGAAGATTGCACTTCGTGCGTTCCAAGTGCAAGTGCTGAGAGGTGCTATTCGCTTGTCTACGTTCTGATTTGGTCTAGACATTGTCGGGTATCATATTTAGGATTCGCTCAAACATCGCTAAGAACTGGTTCTTAGTGACTGTTTGGGCGGCAGCTGCGGGTGCAGTGGGCCGCGCTCCGGCCGCCCCGGAGGGCGGTGCGTTGGCCTCTGGGGGGGGGGGCGCTGTGCCGAGGCGCTGCGCGACCTCGTTCCAGGCCGGCCCGCCGCTAGCTGCCGACCGAGGCGCCGAGTTTCTATTAGGAACTTCTTGGCGTGAGGGTCCCTCGGTTCCTATTCCACGCGCGTCTGACGGACGCGATGGAAACGTGCAATGGCTGCATGCTGTGAAGGATACATCGTGATGCTGCTTACAATTGCAGCAGACGGGCTTTAAATTAAAATTTCCGCGTTTCGGGCAATGCACTGTTCCGCGTTTGTCGTCTCCTGCAAGGTGACCCTCGCCCATGCAGAGGCGACAGCGCACATCGTACTCGCAATTGCGAGTGATGTGGCCCCATCGGCAGCATCGCATACAAAATTGAGGTCTTGCCCACTTTTCTATTTTGGACCTCGATTGCGAATGATTCTAGTTGTTTAACTACTTGCGAATGATTCTAGTTGTTAATTGACTACACCGGAATCGTGGTTTCTGGCGACCACGATTTCCTTCAGCAGGCAGATTTGTCTGACTACTTTGAGACCGCAAACGAGCTTCTTCAGCTCGTTTTCCACGTTCTCAGCGGTGTAGCCTTGCGGTAGTCCTCTGACAAATACTCTGAGGAGCTTTTCAGAGTTCTCGGATGGAGGCGGGTGCGAATAACAAAATATCTTTTCGCTGCGAGCGTATCGCTCCGCCTCAGCGTGTGCTACAGGGCCAAAGGTGTGTATTTCATACACTGGTCGTCAGTTTCGGCTGGTGACCTTCGCAATGGTCGCCTTGTACCCCGTTCTGGGCCCAAGTTCTCTGCCGTGCTTTGCGACCTTGTCTGAGGTGATGCTCAGACGTCTTTTGTACGGTCTCTTTGGTGGCAGTGAAGCGGCCTGTCAAGTGAACGTGAGGCGTCCACCTGGAGGGCATCCGCGGACGGAACCTGCGCGGAGGGTCCCGTCCCAGTGTTTCCGGCTGCGGGCCGACTGCGCTGGCTACCGGAGACAAGTTGTCAGCCGTGAGATTGCTCGTCACCTAAGGAAGGGTTTGCGAAGGATTGCCGACGCCCAGAAACTGTTGGCACATTTACCGCGCCAACGGAGCTTTCTTGTTCTTGTTCCTGCTCGACCCACCCCACCTTTATATAAATCTAAGCGCTGCCCACTCTGGCCAGATCAGCAAAGTATTCGCAGAGCAGCGCCCGTGCAGTGAAGATCTACGTTCGTTGCTTCCGTCACGACATCCTCCTGCGTCTTGGGCGCCGGTGCGCAGTCGGACGGCGTGTTCCGGTTCTGAGTCGGCCTGCATGGAGCGGCCCTGCCCGGCGGGCGACTGCGTGCGACCCGTAGCAATGGCCGTCAAGCATCGTGGAAGCGAAACCCAGTGTCACCGTTGATGTGGGTGTGCCTGGCGATCTCCATTGTTTCTTTCATACCTCTGAGTCACCATCGCTCTTCTCTGGCAAACACCCTTACTGTTGTTGAAACTGCATAAACTAATGCTATTGTTGTTGCATCAACTGCAGAAAATGCCATAACTTTCTAGCACTCTTCGCACTGGTCATCTTCTCTCATCGTTTATTTATGGCGATGCTACCGAAAACCATCACCACCGTCGCTAACAGTCGGTAGCCTGCTGCGCGCGCGTCAACTGTAAACTACTATAATTAACCATAACAATTATTACGAGGAGAATCGGAAACGAGGATCGAAAAATCGGAGAAAGGCATGATGGCTAGGAGATATGTAGTGACCTGATTCGGATCAGGCGGGTAGGGGAGTGTACTAGGAAGGGATGAAAGCGTAGGGATAGCGAGGGAGGAAATTTCATTATAGACGGACACGAAGGCACAGAGGCTATTCAGCCGGGGAACAATACTCAATGTTAAACGAGAACCCATACTTTCATGGAAGGGAAATTCGACCTCCCCAATCCTACAGAAGCAAACATAATCACCCCTCGCCAGCCTATAGCGTCGATCTACCCATGGACATTCGGAATTACATTATCTAACAATTTCCCAATATGGGGGACATTATAAAAGAATCGATTTTGCGCAAATTTGTCTAGGGGCCAATAATTCCAACGATTTGGCATTTGAAGTCAGGGAAGGGAATATAGACCGAGGAAGAAAACCAAACACAAACTAGTGGTACAACAACAGCCCATATACTCTCACATTAATACTAAATTTGCACTATTCGAAAAATCGGAGATCAACGAAAATGAAAGGACGTCTTTTATTTAACATTAATAATATTGAAGAAATTTGGAACGTTTTTTGGTAAAACATTTACTTGCTTACATACCACACAAAGGTACAGTTCTGGAACCAAAAATCAACCGGGTCATCTATGGCCAAGTTCAGACTTTCCACGGCTTGGGCGACCCTTGTCACGACGAAACGTTGCAGGCAGAACCTCACAAAAATGAACATGAAAGTAAATATACATACACAATCTTTAATCTGTTAACACATTCCTTTTTCAAGAAATTACGTTGATACGACATAAAATAACACTAACTTTAGTGCATTTACACTCTTATACACGTTTACTTCCAATACTATTGTTCATTGATAATGCAGGACTTTCATCAAATATCCAGTTTATTATAGATTTATCTAAGAAAATTATTCTAATTGCAATTGTACATTTATTCATATGTTTATAAAAATTCAGCAAATATAAAATATTAAACAGCAAAATTCAAAGATCTAGTCAATATATAGTATTTTAGCAAAAAAATAAAGGATGCATTAGCAATAATTTTGCATCTTTTATAAAAATTGATATTCTGCAACATTCATCTCAAAGGCAATTTGGAGACATTGCCCGGCAGGAATTTGCACGGATTTCGGAATTGTGTATAAAATGTGTATTAAAGCAGATAACAATTAATGAAATGAATTGTTAATTCATAATTTTCAGTTCTAGAACATCAGGGATCCATTCTCACTTCAGTATTAAAAAAATCGAATTTTTTTAAAAGTTTGTAAAGCAATGTTTGCCTTTTCCAATTTGCCTATAAATGAGATACGAAATTCCGCAATGCGATCGGATCTATCGTCATTCGTTTTCGAATTAGGTAATTGTTTATAAGAAATTAGCATCTCACGACAACCCCTATTTTACGTAGATCCACCGCAAATCATTTCTTCAAGCCGATTAATAAAGAGCTGGTTTCGTGTCTCCGCCACACACGATTGAAGTTCCTAGCGGGGGGAACGGACATGCGGCCACGGCGCTAGCACATATTGCCATGGACATTGGTGCTAGGTAGATATCCCTGGACTTCACCTCTCTAATTTTTCATTATATTCTAAGTACTTGAGGTTCCCATTGTTTAACAAATACTGCATTCATTTTTAAAATACTTTACGAGTCGGCTACCGATCAATCCTGAAGTTGGGAACAAGAAAGTGTCAGCAATTGGCTTTCAGAAATACCTCCCACTATTTCAAATTAAATATATAAAAAAATGGAGTGGAACACAATGGAAAGAAACTTTGTGAATTTATGGATGCCCGAAATTGAACTTATTGAAAGTTGTTACATGGAATGTTAGTTATTTGCAAATATATTTCTTTTGTTTAAATGGACAGGCTACAGCCTAAAGAAATAAAGAAGAGAAGAAGAAGTAGACAATAGTTTTTCATAAATCGATATGTACATATAAATATAGACATTAAGACTTCCGGCTGCCAAGAGTTCACATGTTCTGAAAATGTAAATACATATAGATAAGATTAAGATTTATTCAAGCAAAAAAAACAGTAAAATCTGTATGAGACCTAGGGGGGGAAATATTATCTGCGCACGTTTTCTTGAGTTCCAGAATCTCTTCCCAACATTTTAACTATAAATAGTTGAAAGGTGAAGAAAAGTTTAACATAAATAAATAAATATATTTTAAAAATCGTAAGATTAGCAATATATGAAGAATAGTCATTTTCGTTTCTGAGTTACAGAATTCTTATTTGGATCGGTACACGAATTGCAAGTATGATTTTTCTGCACTGCTAACAAAATAGTAACCCGCACTTACCTCTTCCTTTACCATTAAAGGAAAAGAAGAGATCAACAAAACGTGCGCACAGTGAAGTTAAATTTACGTCCAGAAGCAAAACAACGGGCCATCTCAGCATTTGCTCAATGAATCAGGGAAACTGGACAAAAGCCTAATCGAGATGGGGTTCATTGACCCGGAAGCTGAAGTATGTTATTTGTTACAAACATACATTGTTATAGCATTTACAATTTCATCCTAACCGGTAGGTCTGCCGTGAGAAGTAGATAGCATTAGTATGGAGTGTGCGAAAAACATTAATACCGTTAGCCTTTGGGCTAGCTCGCGCGATTTAGTGTCACATGCGCAATCGCGAAGCGGAATTTGTGCGTTCGATGAACATCCTTCCCTTTTCTCAATATTACAGGTTCTCTTGATCGTGACTCATCGGGAAGTTATTAAATACAATCACCTGAGCTTTGTAGTACGTTAAAATGTATTAAATAATTTTAAATATTCTGTAAAAAAACTGCTTTCAGAAAGAGATAATCTGAAAGATTAGTATTCTACTTTGGCTTCTCAAAACACTGATGACAAATACAAACAATATAATAAAGATTTTATTATAATCCACACTCTTACATCTGCCAAGATTCGAAAGAACGAGGACGGGTAAGAATACGAATGAAAACATTAGAAGACAGAATATCGGCAATAAGAATAATATAAATTAAAGGAAAACGATTGCTTTATAGATGACGATATGATCAAACAAGAAAGATAAATACAAACAAAATTTGGTGCCAAAGCCAGAAAAGAAAGTCAAAAAGGCAAAACAGTGAAAATTGCCTTCCAAAAGTTTCAAGATAATGGCGAGTGGGTCTTACTGAATGAACATTCCGAAGCAATTGAAGCAAAAAACTAAATACCTTTCCCCCAAAGGCACAAATTACCAATAGTCGACAATAACACCAACAAAAATAGAAGGGAAAAAAGAGCGCACACTTAATATAGCTACCTTCAACGCCAGATCTCTAGTTTCAAATGAAAGAGAAATATAATTAGAACATGCAAAAGAGAACATCCACTATCATATTATTAGTCTTCGTCAAATAAGGAAACCAGGAGAGGCGATAATACAGGAGAAAAAAGGTAACCTATCTTCATATATACGCTATGTGATCAAACATAAACGGACACGTCCAAAATGGGTGTTATTGTGTGATCTTTCTTTTCATGAAGGGGGCTTGCACTCCTTGTTGTTTTGTGGGGCACTATCACGGCACAGGCCTACATTGATGTTTTAAACACCGTCTTGCTTCCCCCTATTGAAGAGCAATTAGGGGATGGCGATTGCTTCTTTCAACACCATCGAGCACCTATTCATACTGCACGACAGACAATCAATCGACATTACACGACTATACCATCCCTGAAATGGACTGGCCTGCATAGAGTCCTGACTGAAATTCTTTCGAATACCTTTGGGAAGTTTTGGAACGCCGACTTCAAGCCTCACCGACCGACATCGATACCTCTCCTCAGTGCAGCACTCTGTGAAGAATGGGCTGCCATTCCCCAAGAAACTTTCCAGCACCTGATTGAAAGTATGTTTGCGAGAGTGGAAGCTGTCATCAAGGCTAAGGGTGGGCCAACACCCTATTGAATTCCAGCACTACCGATGGAGAACGCCACAAAATGGTAAGTCATTTTCAGCCTTGATCACATAGTGTAGGTAAGACAAAAGGTCAGAAAGGTGTAGGCTTCATTGCTCACAAGGAATTTAAAAATATAAATGAAGATATAGTTGGCATTACCGAGAGAATATATGTTCTTTCATTAAACCGAGGGAAGATTAAAATTCCAATAATTCATCGTTATGCACCAACCACAAACAGTAAAGAAGAAGAACTGGAAGATTTCTATGATCTACTAGACAGCAAACTTAACCAATTTAGAACTGAAAGGAATTTTGTACTTGGCGACTTTAATTGTAAGGTAGGAAAGAAAAGGAGCAACACAGATGAGATAGCCTTTTTTGCCTTTTGGCCTAAGAAAACTTAATGAAAGGAGAACGACTAATCCAATCTGCAGAACAACATAAACTAAAAATCGTTATTACCTTTCACTAATTGATCAGTCAAGACAAATGGACTTGGCTTTCACCTTATGTCCAACACAACAACGAAATTGACTACATATTAACAGATGATCTAGAACATGTTACGAATATAAATATTGAAAAAGAGTTGATGTTTGAATCTGATCACAAACGTATAAAATGCGATATCTGAATACGCAAAGATAGGAAGAATTATCACGATGGGAAGAAAATACCAACACATGATTTCAACAAAACATATATCAAAATGTTCTCAGAGTCGAAATAGAAACCCGATACCAGAAGGGACAGGAAAAATAAACGCCTACCCCAAAAATTAATCAAGAGAAATACAACAATCTTGAAAAAGGTATCCAGTCAGCGGGGAAACATGCACCAACAGACAGCTCAAAACCCAATGAAAAATGCAGATTATGTTTACTCTACAACTTATTCACCAAAGAGAACTGCTACGATCCACAAGGCATACTCCAGAACACGTACAAGGAACTACTTGTAAACAAGAAAGTTAAAAGATCAAACCTCAGAGATCGAAGAAACCATCTGATACACTTAACACACAGAATTATGGAAAAAAGCAATTCTCTTAAACTACTAAAAAGAAAAACTTCAATAGGGAAACATTGGATAGTAGATTTAAAATATACTGACGATAAGGTTTCTTCGCCGGTCCGGATGGCCGAAATCGGTAAGGCTGTAGTGCCGTAGCGACCTCGGACCGAAGGATCGCGGGTTCGAGTCCCGCCTCGGGCATAGTGTTCGTCCTTTCACACCCCCTATCGTCATCATATAGTGTCATCCTCATAGTAACCATACCGTTACACGCAATAGTGGTCGCTATTGACCTAGTAGTTGAAGCGACCTTAAATAACAAAAAAAGGTTTCGTCAAGAAAAATCATAAGTAAAGCAGCTACTCGAAAAAAAACGGAAGCATTACTCTCGAACTCCGTAAGGGAAATAAAGGTGAATTATTCAAAGAAATTGTAATAATGTTTGTGCCGAAAATTTGACGTTTGCTTTCTCCCTATGGAGTAAAATGCTCCGCGATACCACACGAAAAAACGGGGCGAAAAAATTGGAGGTAGGGTGAGAAAAATTATTTTTTATATATCGCATTAACTCAAGCCCAAATTACACGCAAACTACTGGCTTTTACTTTTTCACTACTGCTAACGCAGTAGAGAGAAAGTTGCGCGAAAAACAGCCATTTTTGACAGTAAAATTAACAATAACTCATATTACCTGGCAACAAAAGAGTGGTTAAATCAAGTTGTCAAATTTAAGAGAGAAATTCTCTAACACGTGCTTCACTCATAATCCATGTTTTGTGGGTGGTTGATATTGAAAACTTGGATGACGTCAAAACGTGTGTTGAGACCCCTTGAATTTGAAATGGATATTTTAATTTTTGGGGAGTACTGAACATAAAGCCCCTGGGATACTTTGAAATTTTTCAGAAAGATGACACCATTGTTTTTTATCAAATTTGGTTGTTGTATAATGTGAATGCGGTTTAGAGAATGGTGCAGGTCTCATGTTCGTTAAAATCTTAATGTACCGAACATTGCAAAAATTTAAAATTATTTTCGCGTGTTCCTACAACTACAATTATGAAAATTGATGTTTTTGCGTCCTAACTGAACGTTAAAGATAGGTAGTGAAATAATGTCGCGTATAATTTTTCAAACTTTTTAGTACTTTGTGCGCAATTTTTGTAGAAGACTTAAGACGTACGTGCTGTTTCAGCTCCACTACTTTAAAAACCCGTTACATGACCCTTTATAAAGAGCTGATTTTTTAGAAAAGAGTTGGTCTGAGGCACAAATCTCTATATTTGTTTTTTTAGTGATGAAATGTTAAATGTTTTGCAATGTTCAAAAATACAGTTTGCCGAAATTACGACTATCACTATATTTCAACGTCCTTTGACACATGCAAAGAGAAAATTTGAAGAAAAAAATTGGTGGAAATCTGGAAAGAAAAAATTAAAAAGTTCAAAATCATATTTTTCGCGAAAACTACACATATTTCTTAAAAAATGAACATGACCTTATTTCGAGATGTCTTTAGGGGGAAAAAAATCCCTAAAGAAAAAATCTGCAATATTGTAGTCGTAGGACGGTGCCCTAACATACTGAACTTTCGCAGTTTTTGAAATATCAAAAATTTCAAGGAACATGAGACCTGTACCGTTCTCTTAAGCGTATAGGTGTTGTGGTGTGTTATCGTTGGCATTTTTCATGAAATAATTAAAGACGTTGTCATTGCCAACAATATTAATTATAATATAGGTTATATAATTATAAACAATAATATTGTTGGCAATGACAACGCCTTTAATTATTTCACTCTTAAGCATAATTTACTCTATGCAAGGACAATGTATAATCAAAATCTTTAGGGTCATTTTTAAAGAATTTTGAAAATGTTTTTCAGGCTTCAGGTAAATTAGTCTCAAAAATCAAATTATCTCGTTAAAGCTTCCAAATCCTCGAATTCGTTTTGATTGTTTGGCGAATATCAATTTTGGAGAAAATCGGCGAAAATCGGCTGTTTAGGAGTTAGCCTAGACGGAGAGACAGACGGATGTTTTGTAATCAATCGATTTTTCGGTATGATGGACCCACAAAATATGTATTCTGGCTACACCGCGTGTAAGATAATTTAGTATATGGAGTAATTCTACTTGTTCGTTACCGGGGATCGAGAATAAAAACGTTTCTGTCGAAAATTAGCCGTTTTGCGGTGTGCGATTACATAACGTTCTCTTCCAACAAAGTAAGTGCGAGAAAGTAAATAATAGAGTGTGTCAGGGATATTTTTCGTTGTTTGTTCATTATTTAAATTATATTTAAATTAAGTGCAACATCGAGATAAAGTTATTCGTTAACTGAAAATACAGTAATATTAAAAGTAAATGGCAGGAACATTTTCGAGATGTGAAGAATATGGTTATAATACATTTGTCAGTCAATAAAGATTCCTTATTTTTAATGTTAACAAAATTAGTGAATTTGTAGAGGAAAAGAAGGAAAAAAGCAAGTGTTAAGGCGTGCGATAATGTAGGAAGTTAAGTATACAAAGAAACAGAGCAGAAGTGATGCTGCGCCGTTTCTCGAGGAGCAATCACTGCTATGGATACAGATTGCACGATTTACCCGTCCTCGTCGAAAGGGAGCGGGAGCGTGGAGAAAGCAGAGTGCGGAAATGGTGACGGAACTGCAAAGCGGAATGGGAGACACAGACATTGGATAAGTAGCCACACAAAAAAAGACGTGAGGGTAAGATGAAGGAGCTCATAATCTGAATTTTATAACACTATAATTTTTCATACTCTTGAATATAATAAACCTGCAGACTTCGTAATTCTTCCTCATCTTCAACAAAATTACACATTTTTTATCATCCTATTGTAGCCGAATCTCACAAAAATGGCAGAAGATTAAGTAGAAAGATTATTAAAAGCAATTACTCGTAATGAGTAATATATTTTCGTAAAAAAAGAAATAAAATCCGAGATGTGCCCCTTAGATGATTGCAGAGGAACCTGGCGGGTTAGTTCATTACTAACAGCAAACGTCTCCCGGTGTTCCCGTTTGCATTGTTTTCTCATAATACACATTATTTTCTTTGCGAGAGTTGCGGTTCCCACAACAGGCGCTACCGCCCCCGAGCCGTCTCTTCCAATGCCGTCAACTCCGCAGTCGCCCCCGCTCCTAGCGCGGTGTAGTGTTGCGCGGAGTTCTGAGGAGCCCTTTGTGCCAGAGAAATTAATGGGGGAAAGCGAAAGGAGGGAAGGGAAAGAAATGACCGGAGAAGTGTAGAAGTGAATGGAAGTGGGGGAGTTTCTTAGCTGGTGGTTTTAAGAAAGGGTGCATTTGTTCTCTCTAAGTTGTGCAGAAAGTTGCAGTATAGGTTTTTGGTGCTGAGAGAAATGGCTTTAAAATGAATAAGGTATTGTATTTAGGTCCTATTATTTATCACATGAATATCTGCGCTGCCTCTGTATTTTATCTCTAGTGGTATATACAACACGATATCACACTTACTTTCTAAAAAGAGAAATGTTTGTATTCGTGCTCCGGAAAACTGCAAATTTTCTGATGAAAAACTCATTTTGATGGGCTCTGGCAACGAACAACAGAAAAAATCCTATTGCTGTTTATAGTAAATTAATTCTTCCAACACATGGTGTAGGTAATCCATGTTTTGTGGGTCCCTGATACCGAAAAATCGATTGATGGCAAACGGCTGTCAGTTTGTTTGCGGTCAACGCTAGTGCCTAAACCAGTCTACTAATTTCCTCCAAAATTGCTATTTCTCAATTAATATAAATGAACTCGAGACTTCGAAAGTTCTAAACGGATATTTTGATTTTTGAGGGGACCCTTGCCGACACATAAAATGGGTATTTGGCAAATTCTGAAATCCCAGGCATTTTGCACATTGTGGCAGCACTGTACGGAGGATAACGCCATCGGGTTCTTTCATAATTAGCTATTACAAAAGAACATTCTCAACCAATTGCCAACGATTGAGAAGCTTATAGGCTAGCTGAAATTAGTTTTTTCGTTAAAAAATTTCTACATGAGTTTTATACAATGTTATATAGCTGGAAGCGAAAGTCATTTAGTTTGTAATGGAACAGTCAAATGGGAATGTTCTTTTTAGTGTTTTCCTATTTTCAAAAATAACAAGACGAAACCAAAGTTGTAGTTTATATACAAAAGAATGAAAAAACAACAATAATTCTAACAATGTTTATCCGAGTATTTGGCATTTTTCGAAAAGAATTGAAAGAAACCAAAAGTTATTTTTAGACATTAAATATACCTCATCGTGTGTTTTATGTAATATTGAATTGTTGGAAGACAAATTCAGACTTTATAATTACGGAATTGTTGCATATGGTAAATATATTTGCACTTTTGATTAGTATACCTTTTTTCCAGAAAACAAGACAGGCTCAAAATTGTTTCAGTCGCATCCGGTTTGCTAATATGCAATTAAGGATATACTAATTTTGATGTATAAATTCACCTTTGCAGTTATATTAATCGGTTTAGTTGACCAATCGAAACAGTCAGAGCTGTAGTTCCTATGTGATTGACGCAAACTACCATGGGGCGGGAAAGACGCTGTTGCCGGGGGCGAGGGCCTAGATTGTTTAGGTATGAGGCGGAAATATCATCTTTCTCTGCCAAATGTCAGATTTTACTTGCGCGTTCGCCATAAGGGTACATTTATATTGGAGTTTCGACAAACGAGAGCTGCGATTTACATAAGGTTGGTGTGGAAAGCAGGAGTTAGTTTAGCTGAATGTCCTGTAGATGTCTCTGGCAGATTCGGTGCGGCGCTGCATGAACACATCGGCGCTGCGATTTTACAACACATTCTGTCTCTTCGCTCTCATCAATTATCGCTGCGCCAACATAAACGTACCCTAACGAAAAAAATATTTTTCAGCGGGGGTTTCCGTCTAGAATTACTGTCAAGAGACCAATAAATATTTATCATTTTAGCAACAATTATACTATCTTTTAGCAATCAATTTGTAACTATCAAACTGTTGTATTAAAATGTTCAACTCAGGCAGAATTTGCTGATATTTTCTGGCCGTTATAAAGGGGTTTATATCTCGAAGGGGTTTATGAAATTGTGACTTGTTGCAAAATTGTTAATTCTAGAATTTCGGCTCTGGGTCATCGGTTAACTCTCGCTTCTTGAGATCTGCAAAAGTTGGAATAGAGGTTTTCTCCATAATGAAATCAATTACATTGTATTGAAACTAGATCTTGAATAACTGTAATTGAAACACTTTGAATTTTGAAACACTGCCAATGCAAATTTTCCACTTTCCTTTTAGCGTCGAGAAAAAAAGAGGTTCAGTCGTGTAGCTGGTGGTGAAGCAAAAACGTATCATGCCTGTTAATTCTTACGACACGTGACGGAATCCCAGCATGATGAAAATAATTTTTAATGGAAATAAATATTTTGCAAATATAGTATTGTATATTGTGTAGCCGTTACAAATAAGGCATTAAATTATATGGTGTTGAAGCAGCACTAGCTTTGATAATAACACACTGTCTAAATAGAATACATAGGAAGAGAAACTTTATTTAAATGGGTAAATTGAAACCATTCACTTTGTTTAAAGTACAAATTTACTAACTGAGATCAGTGTCGTAATAACAGGTATTACGATACATGAATCTATGCTTTATTAATACCAAAAATAAAAACTTGTGCAATGTAAGTAATGTCAGAAAACACATGGAATACGTACTATCAACATAAGTACTATCAAGTGTCATTTTTTGCAGCACGAAGAGACGAATTTAAACAAGAATTATAATATATAAATTATAATTATTGTATTATAATTTGAACAAGAATTCACATTGCGTTTCAATTCAAATGGTAACATTATAATACAATATTTGATTGGTTGTTTGAATTGAGGTTTGAAAGTCTCGTATGCTAATTCTAGTATTTTTAATTTTGTATTCTAGTAAGTAGGGACGGATTTTGATGTAAAAAATCTCCAAAAATAATCAATAAAATCCTTGTAAATTGTTTTAAAAATTACCTAAAAGCAAAGAAAAATGACGAAACAAATGTGATCAAAACCAGTGAGGATGAACTTATCAAGCTGTTAGATTTCATAATGATGTAATCGTGGCTTCTTCCATTCGTTGAAATGAGCACGGCCCGCAAAATTTTGGTTCGGACTGTTATTTAGCATGAAATATCGTTCTTTAGTTATCCCGATATTGACCGAAACGACAATAGCTCTGATAGGGGTTACGGGACATAATTATATACAACGGCTGACATTGCAATTTCTGAGCAATGGAATCAAATGGCCTTCTGTGTAATTCTATGGTGAACACCTGTTATATCTCGTAAATGTTATTTGAGGCAAGTACTATTAAAAATATATTAAAATGAATGAAATCAGATAAAAATTAATTAAAAAGTTAGGAAAAAGTTAAATGACTCGAAAAGTAGACTCAACAACTCGACTTAAGTCGAAATCCATGAAAAAATTCAAAAACAAAAAATAACGTATAAAAATAGATCACAGTGAAAAAAAAGATATTTAATTAAAGTCCGCCCGTAGTAATAAAATATGTTACAATACTCATGTCGTAAATAAGTACTGACAACCCTTAATTTTATTCTATGTGTATAGCTGGAATCATGTGGTATTATTAAGACAAACAGGATCTTAATTTGCGTTGTGACACACTGAGTAGATTAATTCGTGAAAACAGATTTAGGTGTTCTGCCTTGGATTCAGGAACTGCCAAGAGGAGGGTGTACGCAGGGACAAGTGCTTTTTTTGCCAAAGCTCAGTAACATGATATGACTTCATGTAAAGTACGCACAAAAATCAAAATATCCATTTGAAACTTCCAAAGCCTCGAGTTCGTTCAAATTGAAGGAGGAATACCAATTGTAGAGAAAATTGGCTGAACGGTTTACGCGCTATAGTTTACCACGTTAGGTAGGGCTGACATTCGTTTTGCGGTCAATCGATTTTTCGGTAACAAGTGCCCCGAAACAGATTCTGGATACATGTGTTTAGAGGAAGTAATTTACTACACATAGGAGGAGAATTTGTCTATTTTTTCGTTTCTAGCGTCCGACAATAAGATCTTTTCTTGTGAATTTGCTGTTTTTCGGTGCACTATTACAACACTTTTTCTCCTTACGTACGTAAAAGTGAGAAAGTAAAAAAAACATGACGCATCAAACGACAGTAAATTATCTGCTCAAAATAATCATTGAAAACTGCCCTATGGAGCAAATAACAAACTTTAAATATCTTGGATGTATTTTATCAAACAAAATGATATGTAATGCAAAAGAAAATAGAACGATTTATATATATTTAATAAAAATTAACTATTTGCTTTAGATGCAATTTTTGATTTGGAAATTGTCTCATCAACAAGAAGTGTATTAACATATTAATTAATGAAGTGCATACTTCACATTTGCAAGTGTAGAGGGAGTATTTTTAACTTCAGCTTGATTATTTAAAAGATTTTAACTTAATACAGTGAACATATTATTTTTATTAATTAAATTTAATCACACACACCTAATTTCTTTAATTTTATCAGCCAAATAATTTTAAATTCTTAAACCTCTGGTGGGGAATGATTAAATCGCATCTCGTATATTTTCTTGCTTCACCAATACATTAAGCTTTAAAATTTATCGAATTGAGGATATAATAGCCGGGAAATGGTTGTGATTTAAAGCTTTTTGTCGATATTATATATGTTTAAATAGTAAAACCAATGTCATTAGGTTAGATTAACTTTTCTGTATTGGAATTTATCCTCTTGGTAGAAAATATTGAGTCATCACGGATATAATTTATAATGTCATTTTTATGTTTTTTTGATTTGTTTGCGCTATTAATATCCTGCCCTACACATAAGGGAATAATGTAAGTACTGCATGCATGTACTTGGCCCGACAATTCGTGAACGGGCTCAGGCCTCCGGCGACGTCCCTGCCTCGCGACCATGGGTTAAGGGGGTACGTATGGTTTGCATGTAGGCATCTCCACGCCGTATTCCGGTCTTCTCAACCTGAGAAGTGAATTTTCTCATCGTCACACAGCAACATATATTAGGAAATTGCAAGAAAACGCACAGTATAGTCTTGGATCGGCCAGGAATCGAACCCGGGGGCCGCGTAGTGGAAAACGGAAATCGAGCACTCTGACCAAGAGCTAGCCCTTCATAAGAGAATAATAACATTTTAAAATTTTACAATAATTTTGTTAAATCGCAATTCCCTCTCACTCAATTTCTTTGAGATTTGAACAGTTCTGGAAACAAAATTTGATAGCGGCCGTCTGCGATTAAGTTCAGTTTCTGAGCGGCTTGGGCAGATCTTATCATGACAAAACGTAGCAAGTGAGGACTCACAAAACCACCGCTGCCAGCAGAGTGTGGCCTCACAAAATTATGAATTACAAAATGGCGGATGTCGCTAGTACGGATGTGGAAATATTTTCGAATACAAATACATGGAATGAAACAGTTTTATGAACATGAAAGTAAATTCTTTGAAATAATTTATAACATATCCACTTCACCAGTTTTAACACATTTCTTTTGACGAAAGTTGTTGATTCGAGATAAAAGAACACTAATTTTAAACCTATTACTTTCTCATAGGCAATTTAATTTCAATGTTATTTTTCATGCATAATACATGAGCGTTATCAAATGTCAGATGTCCAGTTTACTAAGATTTTATCAATAAGAAAAACTATTATAATTGCATATTTGCAATTATATATTTAAAAAAATTTGCAAAAATTGCATAATAGTGTATTTCTCGAATCGTTAGAGGGCTCTTAAGGAACTGTTTCAATAAAATTCAAAGACACGGTGCATATTTATGATTATAGTAACGATTAAGCTAGATATTAAGCAATCAAATTGCATCTCTTGTCAAATTATTATTTTGCAGTCTTCAACTAGGAGACTAATTTGACACTATCCACGGTAGACATTCTTGTCAATTTGTAATTAATTGGTTAATTGTTTGCAAATTCTTTTAATTGGTTCGATTTTCGGATCCATGACATTAGAAAACCCTAACCACTTTAGGATAGCATAAATTGGAAATTGTTAATAAATTTACAAAATTTGCGATTCTTTTGTATTCTCTCATCACAATTACCTTTCAACATGTTGCGAAATTCCGCAATCCGATCAGCGCTATCGCTTCGTTTTCGAGATTCGCAATTGTTTATAGGAAATTAGCATCTGATGCCAACCCTCATTCGTTTTATTGACAATCCATTCCCTCTTTGTAGTGAAGTATACTGTTCAGATCGTTTTGCAGTGTCTCGTTTTTCGCCGTGTATTGTATTAACGATTTCTTACTTACGGAAAATCGGTGGAAAGTGTTGGTAATGCCTTTTTGTTTGGACAATTGTTGCTAATGAACGTTTTTATATTTGAATTTGCATGCCATATAAATAAGTTATCAAAACACCAAAACTGATGCCCTGTAAATGTGAACGTAATATTTCATATCGTTTTGTATACATCTATTCAGTGGTACAACTGCATTCCGATATATTTATCGTCTAGCGAGGAAATTGATTATTAGCAAATTATTTTGCAAAATGATTTTTCACGGCATTTGCCCTGGTTTTAAGCTCTTTGGGAGATATTTATAGTTCCACCGCTTTCACCATTACCTTCAAAATTGCAGAAAATATGTTCTACTTGGTAATACGAGACTGCTACCGAAAATCTTTGTGCGATTGAAGGAATAATATCGAAACACCCTGGCGAGACTTTCAGGACCTTATATTTTCATTTCGGAACTTTAATAATAATTAAAAACTAGCGAAGTTTGAATATGAAGTTGAAATGTTTTCGTTTGAGAAGCCCGTGCTTTGAGTGACCTTTGGGTTGGGAGTGGGCTGAAATAGAAGGAGCGCGGTGGGATGGATACGTGAATGGATGGAATCGTGCTCCTTGCAGGAAGTGCGTAGAAACGGACGTCAATGTTGAAAGAATCAATCGTCGGAAACAACAACGTAAGAAACTGACTGCATAAGAATGAAATAATTAAGGCCATTTTCAGACTTAAGGAGCATTGACCTTGATTTGTAAAGAAGACAGAAACGACTTTCATTTAAAAACATTTCATGTTAAAGGAAAAAGATTCAATAGCTGTTTTTCAATAGATGTTTTACAATAATATCTCAAATAGGTGTTTAGGGCAATATTTACCTGTATTAGAATAATGCAATATCTAACTCCTTTCTGTAATAATTAGCATTGATACAATATTTAGGTTTGTATTTTATGTTTATGTATCCATAATCACCATTGTAGTGTAATGTTAATGTCACCATCTTAATGTAAAATGTAAAATATTGTATTTATTTAATCGCCAATGACCTAATAGATGTGGATGGGACTTATAATAAAATGAAGAAATAACATCTTAACTACAATTAATCACATCACAGATTGATAGTTTATAATATTCTTCACTGATAATCTACTTTCTCCTGAATTCATTCATCTAACAAATGTATAAAAAGTAAAAAAATGTGAATTGTAGTAACTCTTGTAAAATATATTTTCAGCACGATTGTTGCACATTTTGTCAATATGTCAAGTAGAATTTTGAACAAGGAATATTCAAACCAATTGTTAGGGCAGAGAGATGTGTTTTATTGGCCTCCACATTCACCAGATTTTACATTTTATGATATTATTGTGATGAAAGTGTAAAACGTTATTTACGTAGACTGTGCCTCCGACTGCAGAAGATTTGTGATGTAGCTATAAAGCGCGGAGCCGTGCAGGAGAGGAAATCCCTCGAAGGCCGACGTGCAGGACGACGCGAGGAGGAACATCGCCTCATCCAAAGGATTCAGGGAACCAAAGAGGAATATGGACAAAACAATGCCAAAAGAAAATATGGGTGTACACACTGTTAATTTTAGTTCATGTAACGAACATTTCCATTTTTTCAAATGAAAAAGAATAGTAGTTAATTCCATACTGCAGTTAAGTGGACCATGTTTCCATCAACTACTTTTCTAGATCAGAAGACATTTGCTAAAAACTTGAAAACTAATTCTCTTTGATTAACTGTTGCTTGCATGTGATTTAATAATGTTATGTAATAAAAGTTTGGATGACAAACAAATAAACAAATGCGAAAAATGAGAAGCATTCTAACCCAATTAAGCAAAATATCCTAGTTATTATTATTATTATTATTATTATTATTATTATTATTATTATTGTTTTACATTATTCACAGTATCTA
>BOPP01000438.1:50950-67895 GCA_017312745.1 Gryllus bimaculatus
TTATTATTATTATTATTATTATTATTATTATTATTATTATTATTATTATTATTATTATTGTTATTACGATATAAAATATTAAATAGTTGGCCATTTTTTTAATTTCTTGTTCAATATTAAATAGGAGGGTCCTAGTCTGTTGTCTAGGGGCCCTTGGTCATTATGTCAGATCTTCGGTTTACGATTACTTTTTACATTTATTGTATGTTTTTTACCCTATACATCTATCAAATTATTAAAAAATGAGGAATAATTTTATTCCTCATTTTCATGTTCCATTTATTTTAGGTGAAAAACCTCTGTTTAAGAAAATCAAAGATGGTTGAATTTCTTCAAAACTAAAAATATTGCGAACAATATCTCGGGGCACAATCCTTGTCCTATGCTTCTCTATATTCGGCTGCATTTCGATATTGCAAACCATTTAAATGTTATGATGTTGGCCAGAGTCGGCGGGAAATCTGGTATTTTTATTATTTCACTAAGTATATGTAAACTCTGAAGTGTAGGGTTGAAACAAAAGAACTCAGAAATAATATATATATTTTTATAACTTTATTCTCCCGTTACTGTGCAGTACCGTGTATTACAATATAGGAGAGTGGCCTATGAAACTTCTCAAATCATTTTATGCCCTTTCTCTTTCAAATGCGTGGTAGCTCGCTGCTTTGGTGTCTTAGGTTATGTCATTAGTTTGTAGGTACGATTCCCGGTCTTCTTTCCTTTTTTCCTCAATATTAACTAGCAAAATTCAGTTCTTTTAATACTATTTTGTTATCATTGTTGTGGAATTTTAATTATTTATGTAGCTCGTAAGTGGGCCGTTTTCACTCCTCAGTAAGACTGATAAAGCCATCGTTCTCTATCACGGCTTGCAAGGAAGCGAAGCAACAAACATAGCTGGATACCATTCAGCGCCGAACAGCGGCGGCGACATCGCTCGCTCCGGCCTAGTCAGAGCTGTTACTTAGTGAACTTTCTAAGTGTGTAACAGTGAAGTACTCGTTGTGTAGTAAAATGAAGTACAATCGGCTAATATACAGTGCGGCGTAAACCAACAGTCGCTTATCAGTTGTTATTATTAACGGTGAGCCCCCTTCAGCCAGCTGTGACCTGGGTCACAGCATTGCAGGAGCCATGGCAACTTTATACGGCAGCGAGTTTGCCATGGGCAGTACCTCCAGAAGTCCAGAAATTCAACAACAACATAATCTCGTATTCAGAGCCATCCCGAGCATCCAAAACACACAATTTGCCTCAAACATGCAGAATGGGCAGTTTGCAACTGTTGAAGGTGCCGATTGCAGCTCGCAACAGCTCACCGGGCTGGAAACCTCCAGATGCTCAGCAAATGACGCAGCTAGCTAAGCAGCCATTTCCGGCAGTAACGGTGAGTCGCTAACAATTACTAACAGTGCTAAAAGAACTCATAACACAGGAGAAATAGACCTTCACCCAAATAAGAAATCAACCACTTTAGATTCACCTCAGTATAATATACTAGTGGGAAACAAATAGTGCTAGAGAAACTATCAGATCAAGACAAAAGATTTAAGTTTGTCAATGTCACTTCGCCCCAAGAAGGCGAAAATCTAAGAATCCTTCTCATTTTGTAAATAATATTTCATATCTATAATATCTCGGAATTAAACAAAGATATTAAAAACAAATTAACCAGCCAATTTACAACAGATTATAATGGAAACAGAATTAAAATAATGTTTAAATCAATAGCAGAGGAAATAACCGAAGACCTTCAGCACAAAGTCCCGTCCATCATCAGTGTAACAAGACTTTATAAAAGTAACGTGCCCAATCCAATTAGAAGACTAAATTCCCATCTGAACAAAACTCAAACAATCCCAATGCCCTACTTGGGCTTCACTAATAAAGTTTCAACTTCTCATCAATTATTAAAAATCACGGAGTACATACACACTGTATTTCAAAAAACAACAACATACAATAGTTACCTTTTTAGACATTTCGAAAGCTTTTGACAAAGTGTGTCATCCTGGATTAATATTGAAACTTAAAGAAATATGTACTCCTAACTATCTAATTAATGTCATTAATAGCTTTCTCAAAGATAGAACATTTTCAGTCACAGTTAATAATCACACATCCAATCCCCGCAGAATTACAGCTGGATTACCTCAAGGCTCACCACTGTCCCCCACGCTTTTTGACATCTACACAGCCGACATTCCCATAGCATCACATACGCATATCGCCCAATTCGCCGATGACACCGCAATTTTCATGTCCAATCATTCAACTTATCTAATTTGTAAACAAATTCAAATATATCTAAATAAAATTGATAAATGGTCTGTCAAATAAAAAATCAAACTCAATCCTACAAAATCATGCGCCAAAATATTCGCATTAAGAACATTTTCAACCCCAACTCCACTCCAAATAAACAATAACCCAATTCCATGGATCTCACACAATGAATGTGTCAAATACTTACGGCTGAATCTTGATACCAGACTAAATTGGAAAAATCGCATTACAGTTAAAGCACAGCAGGCTAAAATGAAACTAATTCAACTAAAGCCACTCTTAAATCGCAATAGTAATATCTCATTAAACAAATCCATCACCATCTAAAAATCAATAATTACACCCCTAATGCTTTATGCATGCCCTATCAACGCCTCTAAAACTAATATAAATAAATTACAGATCATCCAAAATAATTTCCTTAGACTTGCCACTCATACACCCTGGTTCATCTCAAACATTCAACTGCACAAAGAATTTAATTTACCCCCTATAGTTTACCATATTGCGATCCCATGTAACAATTTCTTCTCCAAAATAAACACAATAACCCAGGCCACCCATTACGACATAGCCACCACCTACCAGCTCCCAACTAAAATAAAAAATCCATTAGATTCATTTCTCAAAATATTTTCAGAAATCAATTAATCACATAGGTGCTCTGTGAGTTTCCTATTCATGTGTAGTTAAATTTAGTTGTAAGATTAGCATTTAAGTTAAATTTAAGTCATAAAATACATATGATGTAGTATATATAATACTGAACTATGTACATTCGTTCACTAATAAATACATATTTTAAAAAAATAGCTGGATAGTGTAACAATGGGCTATCTTTCAATGCATTAATCAATTCCCAGAGAGTATCTATTCTGGAAAGATGTGAATATGGCCAATTTTCTGCCATGACACGCTCCGTCTCGGCCCACATATTTTCAATTGGATTCACGTCAGCTCCACGAGGAAGCCAGTCCAGAAAATGTACTTCCTACTGCTGTGCAAGACATTCCTGAACCAAGTTTACTTTCGTGAACCGGCGAGTTGTCATGGTGAAAATTCACTTCCCCATCCAGATAGATTTGTTGCACCGACGGAACAATAATATATCGCAAGATAGGAAGGTATTCGATGCCGATGAGGTGAACTTGTATTTTGTGGAGAACTCTAATGCCACGGGCAGAAATCCATCGCCCACACAACACATATACTCGCCCAAAATCGTACATTGATGCACATAATCCAAGTAATGACAGATCGCGAGAGGTCTATACATTCGAACAGGCCCGTAATTAGTAGACGAAAAAACCGTCTCGTCGGAGAAAATTACATTTTCCCGGTCACGATGAACGTTGGCCTCGGCAAAAGCCAACCTGGAGTCAAAGGTCTTTGGAGAGCACCTCCTCAACCGCTGCCCAGCGGGACCGATATTCCGGGTCCCTTAAGCGGTTTCTAATAATACTCGATCAACCAGGAGTGTTTTTGGAACATTTCAATTGGAGCGATTTGAGGAGTGGTGTCTCTCTATTTCATTTCACCAATTCGGCGTCCTGGACTCTGGTAGACACACGTCACAGCCCAGTGCCAGCACGTCATCCCACTTCCTATGTCTCTATTCTGCCGCAATCTACGGGCAGTAATGGGAGGTACTTGTACCTACGGCCTCCGAAGCAGAGAGATTCGTGCTTTCAACCAACGCCACGTCTCGCTTCTTCACAGACCGATTGTAATGCTGCATGTTGAAAGAATGAGGGCTAGTGGCCACGGCGCAACGAGCCACGGCACCGAGGAAGAGGGGAATGCAAGAGAGACGGGTTCCCTCATATGGGGAATGATAATAAATGGAGATATTTTCTGAAGTTAACAATACACTCCACGCACATTAGAGATGTGTAACGGTTATGGACAGTGTTCTAAAATAACACATTGTAATGGTAAATACACTATAGTAAATACAATATAGTATAAAGTATTGCGTAAGAGAAGAAAAGGATATTTTTTCTTAAACATGTACGCGAGAGAAAAATCGCTTTTCAAAGTTATTTAAATTAGGGTCGCGTCCGAAGCCAGCGCTTTGCTGTTTATCTTAAGATAATTTATGCGAGGGATTTCAAAACCGCTGTCAACGCTAACAATACCGAACAACAAACATGGATTCGGATTGAGGAAGCCGGAATGTTTAGGAACTGAGACAGTGATTTCAAAAGGGCAAATGTCGCGAAAAACTTCGCGATTTTTCCGAACTTTATATCATTACAAATGTGAAACTATATTTGCTTAAGCCTTCATAAGCGGTTATTTTATATATTTTAAGAGATATTTCAGAAACACGAAGTTTGGAAAAATTCTGAAACTCTCGAGGTTGGGACCCTTGTTGATTTCAGGTGGAGTGACCCGTGTACAAAGAGCATTTTCATTGAAACCTGTTATATTTCAAAATTGCGAAAGTCAAAACTTTATATTTTGCGACGCTACATTTTTGTGATGTAGGTTTGTCGTCAGGGGACCCGTGGTGAAATCGTTAAAGGACTGCCGAGAAATCTTATGCCCTTAAGATCGAGCATTATCCGTGGCAAAAAATTTTTGCAAGTAGAAAAACTTTTGTGGTTAATTATATAGTTCTAATAATTCGTAACCTTAATAAATTTGACAGAAAATATCTGGTTTTTACGCGCCACTACTTTCTTCGTTGTGGTAATGTCTTTAAGAATCAGATATAAATTTTCTGCCACTGCGATTCTGCATTTCAGACAGGCTCTATTTCTGGCCACCTGGCGTTACGCAACGTTCATCTATGACGTTGCTTCCGCCTTGAAGGGTAGAAGCCAAATGAAAAAGCCTGGTACTAGCTGCACAACCAAACCTCCACAACCGAACTACTGATTGAAAATATTTCTAACAAAAGATTATTGCAGTTGCCCGTGTTTAATTCCTTTGCATTCTTATCGTGGATTTGATCATTTTTAAAGGTTGCATTAACACCTACGCCATTAGCGTCCCCTATTGCATATAACGTTACGGCATGGTGCGGTGATGGCACGATATGGTGATGATAGGGGTGAAATGATAAACACATATACAACTACGCCCTAAGGGGGACTTGAACCCGCGATACTTCGGTCCGAAATCGCTACGGCACTAATACCTTAACAATCTCGGCCACCAGACCGGCAATTGATGTCTTTGATAAATGGAGTACATCCTGCAATAAAGAGCTGAGCGCAATTATTATCACATTAATTATCTTTTCCTAATACGTTCTCCTGGACACACCAACGGCAAATATTTGTGGTTGCGGAGTGTGGTTGAGAAAGAGTTGCAGATGAGAAGGGCACGTGTTCAAATCCTACCACCGCTGGCTATTTATTACTTCCACGTATGATATGTAAATAGAGATTTATGAAGTGATGCAGGAGAGTGTTGAAATTTTTCACAAAAAAGCCGTTCTGTGTGTCGCGCATTCGAAAAACGTAGATTTTTTCCTGCTCGTACATTACTTACTATACATAGTGTTGTCAAAACGCTAATGTTTTGAGTGTTCTTGAACTTGAAATAAATGATTTTGAAAATCTTCTCATTGTCAGACTGTTTACGTGTGAGTAATTCTTGAGTACAGAGGATTTTCACTAAAATGGATATTCATCGAATTACCTGGCTGATGTCAGCAATTCTCCAATTTGAAACGGATCTTTTAATGTTGAAGAAACTTAACATCAAACACCAATATAATGCCGAATTTTTTTAAAGTAGCACCAATTTTTACTGTAAATATTTTCCTCGAATACAGAAAAAGGCGTATAAAAATGGCGCAGGTCCAATTTTTGGCAGACGATCTGAAATGTCGAAATTTTGACACCAAACAATATTGACGATAAGGTATTTATAAAAATTGAAATAAGTTTTTAAAACTTGATCTTTAATTAATGTAATTGGAACACTCTCAAGTTTTGAAAACTGAAAACGCAAGCATTCAGCTTTCTTTTGGAGCCGGGAAGGAAGGTATTACGAGCATGTAGCTGGTGGTGTAGAGAAAACGAGTCAGGCGTGTGAAGTCGAAGGGTTCGGGATCGAATTCTAGCATCAATATATCAGTTCTTACTGGAAATATTATTTTTGCACATTCACGTATTATTTATATTGCCGTTATAAATAAGGCGTGAAGTATATTGTGTTGAAATGGCACTAGTTATGACGGCACTATTACGATACAGGTATCAATGCCTTATTAATACCAAAAATAATAATTTGTGCAATGCAAGTAAAAACACATGGAATACGTATTATAAACATATGTAGTCTTTACAGAAAATTGTTTAAAAATTTGGGGTATCAAAGTCAAATTTTCCGTAAATTTGTGCGATTTAACATAGATTGACCCATTTACCTCTAGAATAGTTTCCATTACTTATTATTTATGTAACTATTGTCTCTACCATACTTTGGATTTGTGAAAAGATTGCAGATACAACATGGAAAACTATTGTTGATAAAATATTTGATCAGTTAGTAAGTTGGACAGTAAATATTGTTTGGTCATTTGAACTTGGCTGACGTGGGGGGAGGGGTGGAAAATGTTTACTGGATTGTGATGACAGTTTTGGAGTAATTATAGATTGTAAAGTACACTGGTTAATTGGTTTACCGCAAATTGCTTTTGCAGAGATTTAATAAATGACTTAATATGTTTTTCATAATAACTACAACCTATAGAAGTAGCTGCATGAGACTCAAGACAGTTAGCACATTGTGGTGAGGCGTCTTTACTCTTTTTGCATTCCGCATAAGAATGTTTTCCCACGAGTTCGCATCTGGGAAGGTAACCACTCTTCGCTTGTGAATTACCGTATCTCTGACATTTCTTATACATTATTACTCAGGAATTTAATCTTTGTTTCACTCTGATTACACAAATAAAAAACCTTTCGAGCATCATTATTGTTTTCTAAATCTACTGCACACACTGGAATGGGCTTTCTTTCCTTATATTTTAAAGACTACAAACGTTAAACACTGGTATATTTAAAGGAATAAGTTCATCTTTAAAGGTTTTTCTGAGTAGCGTGTAGGCATGTGCTTTATTATCACTGATAGGAGCTTTTGAGTAAAATCGCTGAACGTGTAGTACAGAATGTTTTGATCATCACAAAATTTTCTGAAACTGCGGTAGTCTTCAATAGAAGTGAACGTTATTTTGATTGAATTTTTGTTAGGTTCAGTAGTAATATCTACTTTGGCTATACTTTTTAAGTCTGGTATTAACTTTACATAGACATCTACTTCGTAAACGTAAATGCTAGAGATCTTCACTTGCATTGGTTCTAATTGGCTGCGTTCCATGGAATCACTTTCAGTATTTTCTAACAATTCATATCTACATGAAACTGGAATATGATAACTGATTTCACTACGTTCTTCCTGGGAGAAACTGCGCTTCTTATTGTACGATTAGTTATCGGCGTTAAGGTCACTTGTGGATTTTACGAGGTAGCAGAACCAGGAGCCACTTTGGTTTCGTGCGGTAATTGTTGGTCCTGATTGAGATATCGTCGCAGGCTGGCCATGAGACTGCTGAGGCACTTCTATTAGCAGCGGGTGAGTTTGTTCTTGTCGAGCGAGTTGCAGTTGTTTGACACTGATAAAGCTGCTGTTAATATAGTTACTGCTGCCTTGTTGCAGTTATTGTAGATAAGCTATCATGTTAATATCTGACTGTGTGTTCTCATGATCACTTTCACTTTCTACTTAGTCCAAAGTGTACATGGCACTTCTAATAAGTTCTTTTGTTAACCTTTTAATGTGCTAGTG
The DNA here is from genome assembly GCA_017312745.1 of Gryllus bimaculatus. NCBI lineage: Eukaryota > Metazoa > Arthropoda > Insecta > Orthoptera > Gryllidae > Gryllus > Gryllus bimaculatus. The sequence goes on from BOPP01000438.1 coordinate 59,045, forward strand.
AAAAATACTAACGTGCTGGTGGGGTGTCAGAGATCCAAGAAAAAATCTTTCGCTGAACGCAATATTATTCAACGAAAATCATATTTAATTCAATTAAGCATTATGATAAGTTATATATTTCGGTGAAAGTAAAGAAATTAAACATCCAAAGCAGAAACAAACAAAGTTTGTTGCAAACAAATACATTTGGGGCAGATAATGCAATTATGTTTGGTCCTTCTGTCAAATCCACATGAACAATCTTCTCAACAGTTTTTTTTTGTTTTCTTTGGATCTGATAATTATGTTCTAATTATGAGTTGATCCGAAACGTGTTACTACTGTCCACCAACAATCCCAGGTTTTCTATGTAGGTGATTGCTTACATGCATTCAAATTTAAACGACAATTGAAACCTAAAATTAACTCTTTAATATACACAACGTATTTTTATCAGTATTCTACCAAACGTTATTGCTAAATAATATCAATTTCATAAGAAGACATGCATTTAAAAATCTTGCGTAACTTCATATGTTTTGACTCGATTTTGCATTTTTCCTTGTAAAATTTCATCCTCACAACGGATCAATGCAGCTCCGCTATTACGTAATCCAAACGGTGTCCTACAAAATACGTAACAAATTCCCTCGAACGAGAAACCCGTGTACTTCTAGTCTTCTTCAGCAACCTACATCTGCCAATACGCTTTTCTAAAATCCGTGCTTGAGAAGATTAAGCTCCCCCCAAATCTTTGTAATATTCCTCCACTGACGGTGGGGCGTCCCTATAAGGTAGTGTCACCGCGTTCAAACGCCGAGCATCTAAACATAAGCGCAACCCTCCATATTTTTTCTTCACGATACAAGGGTTCGTGTATGACGTCTGCACCTTCTTGATAATACCGTCATTCACCATCGATGCAAGCCATCTTGTTTCAATGCTACAGATATTGGATACTTTCGCTGCCTAAAAGGGGTGTAATCAGTAAGTTGAATGCAAAACTGGAATCCTTTGATCGGTGCTCGAGTCTTTTGAAACACCCTTTTGTTTTCTGTAAGTAACTTCAACTACTTATCTTTCTGCTGTGCTTTTAATACCTCTGCTCGATCTGCTGCTTTAATCTGACTTCTATCAGCTCCTCCGACAATACACCCGCACACACTTCATGCCCCTCTTCCATCCCCAAATCAATATCTATCTCCTGTCTCCCTAGTTCTACCACTTTACGGTCCAGATCGATAACCGCTCGTTGATCGGATAGAAAATCTGTCCCTTTGATCATCACGTATAACAATTTCTTTACTACCAAGGCTACCACTTCGCATGTTTGATCGTCAATCGTGGCGTTAAACATTATGTTTCGTGACAGGGCTCGACTTTTTCTGTGTGGTTCCTATCGCATAAGCCCTATTCGTGAGCAGGAACGTTACTTGTTTTCCCTTCGCGATTAATTCTTAATGGAACCCCTCCAACACAACAGTCGTTGTACATCCTGTATCCACTAAATGCCTCCGTTTTCACTCCCTCACACTCTACCTTGATTGTAGGACTCTTCCTTATTCTAATCTCCGTACTTTTACGTCTCTGCCACGGCTGGGCGTCGTAGGTCACTGGCTGAATGGTGTTGATGGGGACCACACTTAAGTCTTCGTCTCCCGTGTCCGCGATGGGGCCACCTTTCACCACGGACTCTATTGGTTTAAATGACTTCCCTGTCCTCTGCTTGTGCTGGGTCGCGATGACTGATCGAGTGCATTCCTCCCTCCACCTCTAGCTGCTTCCGTACGGTTTGGGTCATGCCCACTCCATACTGGTCTCTGATTACTCGGTTCCGGTTGCCACCGGTCTCCACATCTCTCGCGTCGATTCCACTGGTTGCCTGTGCCATCACCATTCCCTTGCCTATTGCTTGGCTCCATTCTCAATATATTTACATTGCCCTCATTTTTGTTCTTTGGAGCGCCTGCGAACGTAAGGTCATACCCTCCCAATACGTTTTGAAACCTTTCTAAATCTGCGTATTTCGTGTAACGCAGTAAGTTCTGGACAGTGACGGGAAACTGTCGCGTCAATACACAAATAATCTCTTGACCGTTCATAGAGGACATAATGTTTTACACTCCATAATGCGTTTCGTTGCGTATTCACGTAAGCTTCACGTGGAATAACTGTAATGGCTGTTCATTAAATTTATCTTAGAGTTCATTTGAGTTTCTTCGTTCCAATACCGTTCGAAAAATCTGTCTTTAAACTCCTTCAGCGAGCCAGGAAATACGTCGAATGTCTTTTTGTAAGCCTCTCTTATTAATATAGGTGTTGTGGTGTGATATCTTTGGCATTTTTCAAATAATTAAAGATGTTGTCATTGCCAACAATATTATTTCATGCAATAGCAGCTTTCGATGGCTTAGCCATCATCATCAGTTGTAGCCATCATCTCTCTTATTAATCTAGGTATCTTACCATTACCTTGCCTCTTGATATATGAATCTGTGATTTTTTTAAAAAATGACATACTGAAGAGCGGGAATATATTTTCAGCGAACGCTGATGTCTATAACTACAACACTCGACATTGTAATTATATTCAGTAGGTGACAGTATCAACAGCTTACTACAAAAAAATCACATACAATGCATGTACATTATTTTACAACACCTTGTCAGATGACATTAGACGATTAAATTCAATGGAAAAGTTTGTCTCAAAAAAATCATTTCTGCTGCCCAACTGTTTTTATACAATTAGAGAACCCAAAAGGAAAGTAATAATAATTTTAACAATGACTTTTAGTGTATTTTATTGCCATCTTGATTGTATAATTCTAAAGAACCTGTAACAAGTATTGTACTTCAGCTTCTGGGTCAATGACCTCCATCTGGATTAGGTTTTCGTCCAGTTTCCCTGATCCTTGAGCAAATGCTGAGGTGGACCATTGTTTTTCTTCTGGATATAAATGTAACTTCAAATTACCTTCTCCCTATAGCACGTCACGCACAGTTTTTAACTGTTATGTACCTGAATGAATATATGAATGAATAAATGAATGATAAATGAATGATTGAAGCAATGAATGAATGAAGCAATGAAGGAAGAAATCAGTGAAGCAATAAATGGATGAAGCAACGGATGAATGAATGAAGAAATGGATGAATGAATCAAGAAATGAATGAATGAATGAATGAAGACATGAAGGAATGAATGAAGACATGAAGGAAAGACGGAAGAAATCTTACTTTTCCACAGCTTGTACAACCATGACTGGACACGACTAAACCTGGCTTCTAGGCCAAGAAGCTCAAGTGGCTCTCCTTCCAAATTTCAGACTCTTCCCCCTCCCTTTCTTCCAATTTTTTTCTTTTCGTTATCACGAAGGGGCGGAGCAATTTTTGAGGTTTAAATGACGTCGGTGATGCTGCCTCGGTGACTGACATCGGTGATTGATATGCGCGGGCACAAGAACCAACATGACAACTTCATAAGCAAGGCATGCGAACGCTGACAAACCACACGCCAGTCGAAAATGGGGAGAAGCTATGGAATTTTTTCGAATTATTTTCCGTGAAAATTAAGCGTAATTTATGGTATCTATTACTGTGAGACATTTTGCGTCAGAATAAACTGATAGTAGAAAGAAATTTATTTTCTAGACAAATTTTTAAAGTGTGAATGGTTTCAAAGCGAAGGACATGAAACAATTCAGTATAAATATTTGCGGGATATACATATACAACAATATAATATATTATTTAATATTGAAATATTTCGTCTCAAGCAATCAGAAATTCATGTTCATATTTTTAAAACAATTTCTATTTTCACGTTATTACATCTTTGTTATCGATAAGCACGCAATGCACACAGATTTTTAGGCGTCGTGGGATTTAAATCGCCTGCATTAACTAATATAAGCAGAATTTAATGAAAATAATGTTTTTTGTTAATCAATTAAAGATCACTATAAAATGTCGCAAGTAAAGTATCATTGCAGTATCGTAATTGCTAATATCGTTTGTACAATTTGCAAAATGGTTGAAATCTTATCGTTATAATCTGTGGAAAAGAACTATGGAACATTTCTTGTGAAATAGCTTTGCAAAAATATTGTTGGCAGTATTTGCCAAACACATTTTAAAAGTTGACAATTTTCTAAAATTCTACTGAGGTGATTATCGCTGTCCCTTTTCAATGATATTAATTGCAAAATTATGCTAATTTATATTGTTAATAAATATTGCAAGTAATATAAACAGAATGTTTAATTTTTTCAAATTTTTACTCAAGTTAAATGTTATCTTAAATGTTTTTATATAGCCGCCTGCTAGAATAAGTATAAATTTGAAAATCTTAAAATGTTACGAAGCGTTGTTATTGTGTGTTATTGCGAGCTATTAAGACAAAGAAAGTAACAAAAACGCCGTTTCTTTGAAGAACTTCGTAGTTTGTTGTTAAAAAATTCCAATGCCGGTATGATTTCCAATGATAATTTATTTTCTCAAAGAAAGTTAAATACTTTGCGGAGAGAAGATTCGTGCATAGCATGTTCTCCAAAGTTAAGCAGTCATTACCCCGCGTCTGCTCCAAAGTCGACCTTGTCTTAATATCTCTCAAATTATTCAATTGCACGACAGCACGCAATATGTAAGGCATGTTCTTCTTTTCTTTCAAATAGAGAGCGAGTCACAGCGAGAAAATGTCCTTGCGGGAAGTGGCAGTGGCCGATCCGAAGGAGAGTGAGAATTACGTCTTTGCGCATTGAGCCACGAGATGACGAAGACCAAAGTTTTATGGAGTTCTCAATCCTTTTTTTAAATTTATTTCTTTTTGTTCGACAGTGCAGTCTCAAGGGTTTTAATAACTCATACGATTAGTACATAACATTTTTGGATTGGCCATCTATAAGGTATGAGCGGATTGTACTCTGAATTAACTGTTGATTCAATTTAATTGTTGAATGAAAAGAGGGGAATAAGTGGTTATGTTCAGGAGCTGCGTCTGTTATGGTTCACGGTTGTTTGGATTTCTCTTTTGGAAATCTAGACTTCATGCGTGGAGAGACCACCTTTTTCCCTATGTTATAAATAATGGTACTTGGGGGGGGGATACACAGGTTCTACAAATTGCTAGCTATGGCTATGTTTTCTTCTGGTTCTGATATTTTTACTTCTAGATGCATTTGCTCATTTACATAAGTTATGGTAGAAAGGATGATTGATTTGAACATTTGAACAGTCGACATTCGATTTTCAATATAGAGCGTTTAGTAAGGGAAATAATTTTGAAATTTTAGCTTTTGTTTTATTTGCTACTGCATTGATGTGCGGTTTACATGTTAACATTTTTTGAAATAAAATGACACGGTATGTTATTGGTGAGGTGGCCCATGGTATTCGCGTACTTAGATTATTATTTCATTTTTATTTTGAGGTCTACATAGGATGAAAACTTTGCCTCACATTTGTCTGGGTTAATTTTAGCTCTCAAATTCTGTGTACAATTAATGTACTCATCAAGACGATTTTGTATGTGATCTTTCGCTACTAAGATATCATAATTTGTAGAGAATAGGGCTGTGTCATCCGCGTATAATGCAATGTTGAAGTCACTGTGGATGGGTATGTCATGGATATAAATATTGAATAATGTTGATAAGATTCTGAAGTGGAGTTGTTGATTTTAACAATAAATGTTCTATTAGACCTCAAACATTGCATGATTTTGAGTATACATTTGGAGGTTCCCTGTCTATGCATTTTATATAAGAATCCTGTATTTAAAACCATATCATAAGCGTGACGCAAGTCCAGAAAACCGTTACTGTGTGTTTCTTGGTATGAAATCCTTGAGCGATTGTCTCGGTTAATCGTATGAGTTTGTGAGTAGTAGCGCCATGCTCTTTAAAACCAAACTGAGCAGATGGTATGGCGTTCAGACGAGATGGATGGTATGGAGTTCAGACGAGTATCAATTTTTCATATATTTCGGTAAAGTGTAGATGAGAGACTAACAGGTCTATAGTTTTATAAAAAAATTGAATCTTTGTTAGGTTTACGAACAAGGATTATAATTGCCTTTTTTCATGCTATTGGAAGTAGTTAAGACGAAGAAACGGATTAAATATCGCCGTCAATGCTGCAACAGAATTTTTATTTAACATTGTAACGCAAGCATTGCTGATTTCGTCAAATCATTTTTTATTTCTTTAATTTAAGGAATATGATTACTGATGCTGTCTCCGAAGGTGATGTAAAATTGATTGGTGGCGCTGCGGTTGGGATTTCTATAATTAAATAATCTGTTATTTCAGCGTTAAATGCATTTTTGTCACGCGTTTTAATCGTGTCTTTCAGATATCTGGTTTTACCTTTACCGGAATAACCTATATATGAAACTAGTTGAAAATAGTAAAATATTTGTTTTATCCTTGTTGACAAGTTTGACCGTAGTCCATAGATGTCTAGAATTTGGTTGTATTCTGTCTATAAAAATCATATAATTATAATATCTTAATTGTTTTTAGTGGGTTTTAATAATTCTTGTTAATTTTTTAATGTCCATCCCTCTAGTTCCTTGCAGTATCGTCTATTTTTTTTTGGATTTGATTAGGTTAATGATATTTATGGGTTATGATTTGGTTTTTTGGTTGGTGGAATGGTATGGTGGATTGATTGACACGTTGAAACAGATGGATGCGAATACCGATTTACTAGTTTCAGGTGACATGAATGCTCGAACTGGCAATGAGTGGGAAGTATTTTCAGGCTTCGATCGGCAGGAAGCGAGAGCGAATTCCAGAATAAGCAAAGACACTGTCCTCTATAACGATGATCAAGAATTGTTGGAATTATATGAAGGTTTTAATCTTGAAATTCTAAATGGAAACTATGAACAGGATACAGAAGGTAAACTTACGTTTATGAGTGGGAATGGGTGTAGTTAAATAGATTATGCTTTACTGTCTGAGAGAGAATAAACAATATAATTAATTTCGTGATAGAATTACGGCGATAGTGATAGAAAAAAGGCTTATGATAATGTACCAGTAAAAGAAGTATGGGGGGCAAGGGAAGAAAAAGGAATGTCAACAACTTACATAAATGCAGTCAAACAACTTTATAAAGATAACAAAAGTCAAGTAAAAGTGGAAAAATGTCTATCAGACAACTTCCCAGTAAATAAAGGATTACGGCAAGGCTGCTGTATATCTCCAACCCTGATTAAGATATACATTGATAAAGCTCTAAAAGAATGGAAAAGAAAGTACAGAAGCATGGCTGTGAAAATAGATTATGAAACATTGTTTAGTCTACTATTTGCAGATGACCAGGTGATAATGGCTTAAGATGAAGACGATGTAACTTATATGTTCAGAAAATTAGTAGAAGAGTATGGAAAATGTGGGATGGAAATAAATTTACAAAATAATGAATATATGGTGGTGGGAGGTATTCCCCATGATTTAGAGACTAGTATAGGAATAAATGAAGGTCAAACACAATGTAAGTATTTGGGAGTCACACTAACAGCTGATGGTAGAGACGAACAGGATGTTAACAATAAAAATATAAGAGGAAAAATAGACAATTGAACCCAGTGCTTTGGAACTCAATTATTTCAATGAAAACTAAGAAACGCATATATAGCTCATTCATAGAAAGTACCACACTCTACGGGGCAGAAGTCTGGACACTATCAAAAAAATTGAAAGACAAATTTCGATCAACAGAAATGATGTTCTGGCGAAGATGTTGTAAACTTTCTCTGTTAGATAAAATAAGAAATGATGAAATAAGAAATAAAATGAAAGTGCAAACAACCTTGAACGAGACGATCGAAATGAGACAACTAAAATGGTATGGACATATGAGAAGGTTGAAATCAGATAGACTTCCTCAAAAAGTTTGGGAGTGGATACCAAATCGAAGAAGATACAGGGGAAGACCAAGAATAACATGGAACATGGCAATAACTGAAGCTATGGAAAAAAGAGAAATGGAAGAAAACGATGTATGGGATAAAGAGGCATAGAAATTGGGATGCGGAAAACGGCCAAGGCTGCAAAAAACCGCTAAATAGATAGATAGAGATAGAATTACGGGCGGAATCCGACCATCTGCCCGTATGCGTTCATTTAGCAATAAAAGCTAATTTTAGAACCATCCAGCATAAATTAGTATCTATCTGTATTGTTGAAAATAGAAAAAATAACAATTACTTCTTATCCCTCTTATTTGAATACACACAATCATACATGCACAATACTACCGTACGTTATAGGAGACTTGTCACGGGCTTCTATTTTGCCTCGGCTGGGGACGTTGCTACTGTGGGGACGATGTTTGGATGTGGAATCACTGCAAATCGAAGTGTAGTTACGCGTCGGATCTGTAGTTCCAGATGAGCGGAATACCGACACCTCTCAATATATAGTAGTCACTACACTTATATTGTAATTAACGCGCTCGAAAACACGAAACAATCAATCAATAGCAATTATATATATTCGATTTCGAAAATTTGAAGAAAATTAATTAATTTTTGAGAATGTTTCATTAACGCTGTTTTCTCCAAAGTACTTTTAAAATGATATTACGGGTTCAAGTTTTATTTCATGTCGTATGTACATTGTCAATAAAGTATGGTTTTTGAAAAAACTCTCTCACAGTTTAAGAGACGCTATGCTCCAGCAATCCGCAGATATGCAATAATGTATTAAAAACGATCGTAATATAAGTAAATATCAACGACGTGAGAAATGTGTCAGAAAAATATATGCGTGTAATTAAAAAAATTGAACCATACATCAGAATGGCGTTGAAGTGACCTTTTTCGGTACATTTCGCACGATTCATACAGTATGTTTGAGTC
>BOPP01000438.1:72971-94597 GCA_017312745.1 Gryllus bimaculatus
TGCTAAGTATAACATAAATAGGTTATGCATTGCCCGTATTGAAGAAGAATACTTTCATTCTTTTCAAACCAATTCCTCACAATTCTGCCCCTTCGATCTGTAAAGACAGAATACCCACCAGTACATTGTCGATATAAAATTCCCATGAAGATAAATGGTTTTGGGGAGTTGCTTAACAAATATCATGCAAAGTTCTTGATGTTTTATATCCTGGGCTGTTTAGGTAAATATACAGTTACAAATTGTGACAGTGAAGTTAAATTTTACTTCTACATTGCGTTAGCTTCCAGTTGCGTTTTGAAGAGGAACATTATGTAAGAAGGAACAATTCTGGTTTAGTATGAAATTGCAGACTGCAGAATGGCAATATTGATATTAATATTATTACAGAATATGTAGAGACTGGCTGTATGCAATGACAATGAGCACAATTTGTTGACGAATGTAGAAGTTGGTGGTTTCTTTTGGAAGCAATTTATTTTTGGTTTGAATTTGTTAATGAGAGGATCTTGAATGTTTTCTTGCGAAAACAAACATTACAACTTATTAATATGTCCATTGTATTGCTGAATTAGTGTTTTTTTATAAGTAACTGTCGAGCTATGAATCGCATATGAGGAGGTTAGATCATGCTTTACATGATCTTACTCTAGCTTCAGGTTTTTCATTCATAGATCGGGACATAAGTGTTTTTTGAATGATTCTTGAGCATGCTTTTTTACTCCAACACCCGGTTCGGTAAGTATTGGTAAAACAGCTTTTTAAGCGATTGCTGAGTTAAGCAGTAAATCATCTGTGAATCTCTATGGCACTTGGATGAGTACAGTTTATTAACCTTCGTTTCTGTTCATGAGAAGACTTTTGGGGAGATGATGTAATATTTTTGTGGTGTGGGGAGTAGGGAGAATCGGATTTATTTTATAGCTGGACGCGACTGATCTTGTCCGCAAATTTTTGAGGAAGAGGTTTTTAAGTTTTTTTCATTATTTTGGGGGTTGTGTTTCTTTATTTTTTTTTTAACTTTCTTAGTGTTTTCATCTTCATGACAGATGTTTCGGATTACTGTTCTGCGGAGTCATTTCGCTCTCTGATTGGTTGCGTAACATTTCTGTACTCGAGCTTATAGTGGATAGCGGTTTCTCGTTAACTCTTACCGGGTTGCAGTTATTGTCAATTTCCATTGGAGTTTCCATTCGAGGCAACAGGGTTTCCTCGCGGCGACTCAAAGGGAGGGGTGGAGATAACGCCGGGGGAAAGCTGTCAAGGGCAAGGTTAAGGCTAGAATTTTATTCCACCTTATCTGCTTTAAGGAAGTGTTCGGTTTAAAATACTTTGAGAGAGGAAATATAGAATTAACAATAAATGTCGATTCACTTACTCTCACTTTCTGTGATTTCTACTCGTAGCCCGTAGGAGAGGTTGGGTATTAGATTAATTGGGATGTACTATACTGTTTGAGCAGCTTTTTAGCAATATGGCCCTGATTTTTACAATAGAAATAATCACGGATCATCAGGAGGTTCATTAGAGTGGGGGACATGCATCAATATAGTCACTGCTGAAATATCTACAGGTACTCGTCTTTGTTCATTCGGCATGCACGCGCTGCCACTCACAGTTGTGTGACGGGGAACTGAAGGACCGATAGCTAGTTGGGGTTTATTAAATCCAGCACGAAGAAGTTAACGGTACTACATGTTAAACTTTGAATGATAAAATTATTTTTGCTTAAATACGTCACTTGAGGAAGCTACTGAAATGAAAGAATACTTGGTAACACATGTTTGAGAGGATAATTGTTTTGTATTCTAGAAATTAAAAAGATCTTATAGGGAAGAATTGATTAGACAACCTACACGATGCTTTTTATGAATGAAGAAGACTAGATATATGCTGCGATTTCTTACTGGATGATAAACACACAGTCTGTTCGAGCGCAACTTGATATGAGATGCATCACTTTGGTAGATAACTTTCTCATAAATTCAAGAAATATGGCGCACTATTTGGCCGAATCTTGATGATAGAATCTTATTTCTTCTTGGTAAAGAGCGAATTGATTTGTACTTTTAGCAAGTAATTAATTGTAGCTTTACGGTTCTGATTTCCCTGAAGAATTTTATGAACTTGAAGAAAGGCTCCGTGTTGTTTTACGAAGACAAGAAATAAGAAACTTTTTCACTTAGTTAAGCAATGATCGATTCACTTAACGAATATCAAGCTTCTTAACCCTTTACGGTTTACATGTGATGAATTTGACACCAGATATAAGTGCAGCAGCACAACGTGATTTTTTGTCGCACGATGGAGCATCTGGCCACAACGGCAGTCAGGAGCCGACTGTGCATTTTAAATCATTGTTTGTAGATAGTTAGTTGTCGTCGCGATGCGATATAGTGATAGGGACAGAATCGTGGTTATCAGATGATGTAGCTAATTCTTGAAATCTTAACGCTCCGGTTAAGATTAATTATCGAAGAGATAGAAACACAAGGGGCGGTGGAGTTTTTCTCTGTTCCGTGGTAATCAGCGTTATAATGTTAGAATCACGCTCGCGCTCTTAGTAAAAACCTGGAAAAATTGCTTACGAAATGGGAAGATCTGACATATAAGGAAAGTACCCGTGGAAATTATTGACTTGTTATATGGCGCAACACGATGGTTACTGTAATTTATTTTAGATGAAATCATATGAAAGCCGTTGGAAAATCGAAACGGTCGGGTCTATTGCTTCTCGGTGGGCGACTTAAAACCTTTCCCGACGCGGTAACTGGACAAGGAGAGAGGTGTGCGACAGGAAACTTCAACGCGCGTAATGGTAACTTAAGTAGTGGGAGCAGGGTATGTAAAAGACAGGTAGTCGACAAACCAGCGGCAGAGGAGCAATTTTGGACATTTTGCATGTTTACGACCAGGCAGAAATGTTTCCTTATCCTGCGAAGTCTTCAGGGAATTAGGCGACACAAACGGCAGTGATGGTAGAAGTGCAGGATAAAATGTATTAAGTCGAACTAAGGCACAAAGAAACTATAGGTCGCGTCAAATATAGAATAATAGCCAAACATCGAGGATCTACGTAGTTTTTCTTAAGAGAAAAATACATTAATTTTTCTAAGATAGAAGGGGGAATAGTGGAGGCAATGGGAGAGCTTTTACATAATCGCTAGGAAACCGCTTTAGATACAGCTACGTTCCTTGCAAAACATACTGAAAAGTAATTCTGATCTGTAATATTTTAACGGGCGGGGAATAAGACGTTTAAAGAGAAAAGTTTGGCTAGCATTTATAGGCAGACATCCGCAGCATTTGGCTGACCATGATAATAGTTTAGCTAAAATACTAACAACAGGATTAGAAAAAAGAAAGAAAATTGCTCATGATTATTTTTTAAGACACCATGTATCGGTAGGGACGGGAACGAATAATTGTCAAGCTTTTTAACAATATGGGTGCGCAGACGGCCGGGGGAATAAGGGAAGAAATATCAGGAATTCGAGTCGGCAGATACGAGGCACTGCACGGCGACCGCAAAGCAAAAGCAAATGCGTTTACGCGTATTTCGTATCGGTATTCAGCCAGAACCGGGCGCGGAGCAAGTTCACTATTTACCAGTAGAAAAAATTAACACTCACGCATGGGAAAACTCGAATCGTGGATAAAATCACTGGAAAACAGTAAATCACGTGGGCCGCAAGACGGTATTCATCGACAGATTTTATTAAACTCGGCCGGTGAGGATATTTGCCCTATTTGTTACAGGGGCTTATTCAAATAACTTTTCAATCTAATAATGCAGTTTACCAGCTGAATTGGAAGGCAGCTATGTGGGTTCAAATTTTCAAAGACTCGTCGCACTTAAAAGAAAGTATGGTAGATTATATGACTGTATCCTACATCAAGTAGTAATGCAGAATAATGGAGCTTTAATAGCTACGGGTACAATTCGTACGAGCGATGGGAGAAGGCGACTGGATTTTCACGGACAAGCATGGGTTTAGAAAGTGAACATTTCGTGCGAGTAAGTCATATTGTTTCTCTGTTTCAAGATACGCTGGAAGTAGTTGACTCGCGGGTGGGAGGGGTGGAGTAGATGTAATGACGACTTCGGGAAAGCATTACGGACGTGGTAAGCCACATAATTTACGTTAGTTAGGTGAAACTTTGTATTGAGAGGCTGCAGGAGTTGACTGCTAGAGGTTATGTGGGAGGTGGATAAGCGAAATTTCTAGGGATCAGGAAACAAAAAGTTCGAATTGGCAATTCGACTTTTCGACGTACGGGGAATGTTACTAATCGGGGTTCCCGCAGGGAAATTTGTGATTATGTGGCATTACTTCTTACTTAGCGTATGTGAACGATCTCCATGTGAAACATACAATCAAAGGTGGCGTTTGTTTTGCACAGACGATTGTGTTATATACCAGAAAATCAAAGATGAGAAAAGAGAAGAAAAATGACATTGGGAGTTAATGGTCATAGAAAGCAAAACAATAACGTTTCGGGTGGGGTACGAAATTATGAGGAACAGTACTATCGTTTAGGTGAAGGTTATCATACACAAAGAGTCTCATCATGCAAGTTATTTAGGGGCAGTGTCATTCATAACGATAGTTTATTAGGGTGGGCGAGAGTGTCATAAAAATCAAGACAGTAACAGAAAAAACGGTGGGAAATTTTGGCATTTTGTAATGGAAATTCCTAGAAGAAAGTTTGAAACGCGCCAAGAGGAGTTAGCATACTCTTACGCTTGGTTCGGCCCTCTCATGGATCGGAGAGTTGCGTGTTGGGATCACCCTACCAGAAAGGGCGCAGGGAAACATTGATAGAATATCAGAGAAAAGCGCAATAAATTTACCTATAGAAGTAAGGTGTAGAAAAGTCATGGGCAACCTCCGCTAGAACGTAGAAAGAACAAAGGCGAGGCTTTTGGCGTCAGATTATATAAATCGGTTAGTAACGTAGGTCAGCGTTGTAGAGAAATTCAGATTAGATTAAGGAAAAGACGAAATTATTCGCGCACGAAGCGATGAAGACGACCACAAATTGAGCAGGAACGAAAATTTCAGATCCTTGGGAAGAGTATTTCCACTATTTGTAAACAAAACAATTAGAGATTGAACAGTTATGCGGTGCAGGCAGTTTTTCAAAGCATTTTCCTCTCAGTGTCCGAAGTTTTAGTATAACAATTAGAAAAATATATTAGAAGTTAACGTATAGATGATCAGGTGTAGGTGACGGTGAAGTGCTGGTGAAGTGCTGGTCAGTGTGTAATTAAAGGTAAATCAAAGCAAAAAAATGTAGTGTAGTGAAGGTGAAGTGAAGTGAAGTGACAGGTTGTGGTGGCACGTGATCTAATGTCTTTTCAATCTTTAGGCTATTTCGTCTTGTACGCTGTATTGTACTGTATTTGTACGGGGTGTTATTATTATTATTATGTATTATTCATTATTATTATCATTAGATTATTCGATTATTAGATTTATTATTAATTATTATTATTATATGCATCTATTATTCGGTTATTATTATTATTTATTATTATTTTTTATTTATTATCATTATTTTCATTAATGTAAGTGTTGTAATTTTCTCGCAATTATATTGCCAGATTAACGTCGCCACCGGGGGGTCATACTGTACCAATTGCATGTTACTAATAAAAATCATATCTATCTATAGCAAACTTCCTATTTAGTAAACGCGAATTCGGTTTCCTACGAGGAAGTCTGTGCGTTCTTGTGTACACGACAAGCCTAATTTATTCTTTTAGAGAAGAAAGTTAACAGAAAGTACTGAGAAAGGTACCTTCTAAGAAAAAAAGGTTTATGTATCGGTGTGCCTTGGAAAAATGGCCGAATTTTCGGCGGAAGAAATTCCTATTCTGGAGCTCTGCTAACTAAATGTGGATGAATCTTTTTTGTTGCTGCCAAAAAAAATGTAGTTCAACAATCTCGTACTAACGTAACACTTTGGTGTAGCTCCCAATTACATGTTTTGTGCTGTCCTTGAGTGTTAGAGACAAAGATTGATTGAGCCTGCACAACGGTGTGTTGTCCGTTTGCCCGTCTGTGGTCGATGCTGCTAGTCGCCTAATAGCGGTTCGGAACGATTTTTTCTTCAAAACTGAGTATTAGGGCGATGTAAAACGACTAAATGAATTTGGAGGCATTGGGGAGTTTCAAACGATGTGGGTTTTCCATTATTTGAAATAATTTATACATGAAGCTAACAAGTGGCACAAGAGAGCGATCCACTAACTAACATCACAACAAACTAATTATGCATCTATCTAGTATTATTACGGCTTGTATACGGCAGAATACCCACTGTCACCGCACGCAACGCGTGGGCGGCTTTTTGACAACGAGCCAGGCCCTCATGCCATAGGCGGTAGCGGTTGAATGGCACGTGTTCAGAAGGGAAAGCATGATCTTGGATCGATTGCCCCGATCGCGGGGTATTTTTTGAACCCAACCTTCTCCATCTCATCCCGGAAGGAGAAAACACATAGACTGCACTCGCTGAGTCTACGAACGAACTGATGTAAAGTGGTGGATAGCCAATTTACCGCTATCAACAGCCTGAGATCGGAACGCTATACTATGAGTGAGTATCCAAACCAACCGCGCGAAGATTGACAACACTAGCCTACACCACCCTGCCGTCGAAACCCGCGTGAAACGGCTTTCCATCAACAAGTTCCTTTTGGACACAAAGTTCGCGCAGGCATCCGCGCCTATTTAACATAAGGCTGTGGGACGCACGCGTCCATGGGACAGTACTCCCCTTTCTTCATCGGCCTAATGTTAACATGGTAAGTCTGCACACTGAGAGCAGGAGCGTACGCGATTTTCGACCGGTGATCAGCTCCTGCGCACGTTCGGGGCGCTCGCGTCGTCGTTCTGCCGTCGGCTAGGGCCTAAGAATGCAGCCACGGACTAGCCGCGTCGCCCATTCCTCTCGTAAAATCCCTAACGACATCAGAAAGTAACAAATATATTGTGGTGCACGCAATGCGAAGTGATATCATATCTTGTTTTAATCGACCCGCAAGCTAGACTTGCTTCCAGTACGGTCCTTGGCATTCGACCACTGTCAATAGAAATTTTAGGAATCCGACTTTGTAAACCCTTGATCAAGCCCAAAAGAAGGTCTGCAACAGGCACCTGTCCAAAAAACGGCGTCTTGCTAGCAGAGCGATAGGCAGCCCTACTTATTGATTGGTAACCATTGCTGAAGCGAGAAATTGTCCGATTAACCGCTGGTCAGACTTCATACGATAGTAACACCTTCCCAGAGCTTAGATCAATCACTGAATCTATCCATGACTCCAATGGCAGACAGCATGACCGACCTAGGCTTGACACGCCCATGGAAGAGCTATCTACCAGAACTCGCCTAGCCGATAAGAATAGCCACCGTTCGCAATATCTCTATTATGGCCATAGTCGGGACGGGGGGGCCTTATATGTCATGCAGTCTTGCGAGCGACTCAAAGCACAGGAAGCTGCTCTATGATTTCTACATTATCATGAAATTGGACAAGCTCGAGGAGAAACGGTGCCGAAAGCATGAAGCATTATCGAGAAAAAGGGCAAACCGCAAATCGGAGCGCGCCCCCCTGCGATTTGGGAGCCACGGAAACTCGACAAAATCGCGACAACCTTGCGACCAAAGGACACGTCAGCCACGAAACATGCCACAGACCAGTAAGTGAAAAGATCCTCCCAGACCCACACACGAAGCATGAATCGCACGCACTCACGACAAGGAAGATGAGACAAGCGTCCTCTACGGACCGGATTCTCGGAGCGACCGCACTGCAGCACCGCGACAGTCTGCGCCAGGTGACATCGAGCCCGAAAACGTAGTAATTACAGAGTTCCAGAAGAAAGCGCAAGTTACGGACAGGCAGGCCGGCAATATTGGGTCCTTTGCCGCTCCTATCGTCTAGAGAAGGGGCAACAGTGGTCGAGTATTCTCCAGGCTTGTTTCTGCGTTGCTGCCTACGAAAATTTACGCACTCGCACTACATAGAAGGAGGCTAGGGGAGAGATGTTTAGGAGGCAATGGGATGAATCACGTATGGAGACGAGGCACAGACCAAGACGTCCCTCATCGGCGCCTTGGAGTGCGAAGACGCATGTCAACTTGCACGGCGCCACTCAAGAAATGCGGTTCCTTAAAGACATAAGCTACACATTTCACGAATCGACCCAGCAGATGGCAATGGATGTAGCCGCCCGCCCTGACACAATGCAGGCTCATGCGACGGTGCTGGAAGAGCACAGAGTAATCATCCCATCCCGGCCACGACAGTGCGTGGTATGGCCCGATTTGTGATGATAGAATATCCATGCGCGTATCGCCGAATTTAGTCGGAAGATTCTCACTAAAAGCACCTTGCAGAGGCAAGGAAGTAGATGCGCCTTCATACGGGAGCTGTGCACCGAGGTCAGAGAGGAGAGCCACTATAAGAAGGAGTGTGAAGAAGGTAGAAAAATTGCTCCCCACCCCAGCCGCGGGAAATGATCAGCCGACCAGCTGCGCGCACCGACGATGTGAGCTCTTTTCGCCGTAACAGCCACTCAGCTGCCTGCCACTTTACGAGTACACGCCACGGAGCAGAGAGCGACAAAGGGGGATAGCTATGAGGTCTCAAACCGAACACAGCAGGGAAGAGTGAGAAGGATCTCCATTTCTATAAACTCGAACAAAAGAGAATGCACCCGAAAAT
This sequence comes from Gryllus bimaculatus, assembly GCA_017312745.1. NCBI lineage: Eukaryota > Metazoa > Arthropoda > Insecta > Orthoptera > Gryllidae > Gryllus > Gryllus bimaculatus. The sequence goes on from BOPP01000438.1 coordinate 81,709, forward strand.
GGGTGAGTACAAGAGAAGTGAGAGCGACGATAGAAGAGACTGTAGCAGAGCATCAGAGAGAAAACCCATGCGACTCCACTGGCTGACACCAGAAGTTCCGATCAGAGAGGACTTGCGGCCATCAGCAGAATGCCAGCATGCAACAAGATGTGGTTCCAACTCAAGGCAGCACATCAGCAGACGTGACAAGGTCATCCTCAGCCTCGCAAAGCAAACACCAAAGTAGGAATGGCGAACACGGAACAGGCGTAGCCCCGCCGACGCAGTTAAAGCATAGAACCTTTTTAACTCGCGCACTTTCCCTGAAGTCGTGAACCGTATGAGAGCCAACTGACCACTAAGGCTCCAACGTAGTAATTACCGACAAGAGCGAGCGCAAGCTGGGCAGCAAAAGGAAAGAAGAGCAAATGGCACCGCCCCCCGAGCAGCAGAAGAGTGGAATAAATAATCATCAGAGCAAGGATGCCGCGATAACGGATAGAACAAGGCAGGTTGGGAACGGAATAACAAAGAAAGAAGAAGACCGTGAGAAGGGAGCAACAAAGAAGCCTGAAACACGAGCCTAATACTGTTCACTCCTCCGCCGCTGGCCAGCAGAGAAGCAGAGCGACGGGGCTGATTAGAGTCGCAGAAAACTCCCTGGAGCACAACAATGCCTTGAGCACAAACAATGCCAATGCCAACAATGTAGGTTGTAGTAATGCTTAAAGCCTCGGCGTAGCCAATACGGATCAAGTAAGCTTAATTTTGTCCTGTTAATAATTTCTATTTGAAATAAAATAAATAATAAATAACAATGCTTCGACACACAGGAAGCTGACGCCACCTATCCTAGCCCGCACGGGGAGGAAGCCAGGCGGGAAGAGCCGCTCAGCAGACCAGGGCCAGAGGCCAACGGCGCACCTATGAGTGGACCGAGAGTCTGCAAAGGCTCCTACGAGGAGACGTTGAACGGAAACAACTCAAATAACTTATACATAACAGAAGACAGATAGAAGATCTATATAACGCTGATAGCCGGCCTGCAGGAAACGCCACGATAAAAATACACCGGGGCGAGCTCCGAGAACACTACGAACGAAAGAAACCGCCAACCACACGATCGCCGACAGCACAGAATTAGAAAAACGTATACATTCCAAAAGACGTAAAGCAATGCGGTGAGAGTTGCTGGGAAAAGAGGAGAGCAATTGTATGCTACCATTAGCTGATATCAGAAAAGTACTTCAAGGACTGAAACGACGCAAACAACCTACCCGTCAGCTATGACCGAAGGACATTTATGAGGAAGTCATGGGAGGGAGCCTGTTGACTACGCAACTTTTCCCCAAAAAGAAGTGCTTCTAATACTATCAAAGGCAGAAAAACTGAGCGGCGAGAGGATCGGAATCACCTATAAACCCTACGACAAGTGGAGCTTCGGGAAGCAAAAATCCTTACTGCAATAATTTAATTTGACTCACGGGCTGGCAAAATGTCTGATGCATGGCGCCGGTTCACGCACATCATGTTATTTAAGGAGGAGACAGAACAGACTTTAGGCTCACTTGCGGCAATGCACAATATACAAGTCTTACCGGGGCCATGGGCGTGACGACACGACGCCTGGCTGAAGCAGCAAGTTGCTCTCTCTGCGCAAGCAAGGGATTCAGCGTTTGATGGGTTGTACATGAAACATAATTAAACGCTCTGGCGAGTGTCAGATAAGAATCGGGCGATCTAGCTATTAGCCTCCTGGGACCTACAAACGCCTGTGGGCTCAGTGCGGTGCTCCGCGACGAACGCTGAAAGAGGGCAGGGGCTAGGGAAGAGTTTTTATTAAGAAATTGCGGAAGACACTTTATATGAACTACATTCACCGTAGTTCTGATGCACAGAGGACCGGACCGACCCATCCCAATAACAAGGGTATTTACGCAGGGATGCCATTAAGCGGGGCGACATCTTTCAACATAGTTGTGATTGAATGGTTCATCAGAGCGCAGCGGTGTCCTCACCAGTCATCCCATTTTCTTGTATGCTGACAGCACATGCAATAATGAAACCAGCAGGGATAGAACTACGCAAGACAGTGAATGCTGTCGCAGGTAAGCTGAAGAAAACGGACTAGAGATTAAACGCGTACTTAAAATATTGCTGCGGCTCTAGGATAGTAGGGGAAAAGCAGCTTCGATGGCGGAGAATTTGAGGATTAGAAATGGACAACAGGATATAAGGATCTTCGGACATTGATTAGAGTCACAAAGCACTTAGGAGTTGGGATGCCCGTGGGGTTCAGTGTAAATTACAGACTGGCACTGGGCTGAAGAAGAACAGGTAATCGTTGGGGCAGCTCGTGTCTATACGACTGGTAGAAGAGCTTGGACGCGACGCTCTGCAGCTTCGTTCTCCAACAATCGATCTTTCTCTGAGATTTGAAGGGTCATCCAAGAAATGGGGGAAATGTATATGAGACACGGCGATTAAGGGAAACGTGAAGGAGTTTCTCACCTTATGAAGCGCGCCAACCTCCTTTATCTCGGCAAGTTATGATGGAGTCTATCGGAATTAAATTGCTGGAGCGCGGCGGAGACTTCTGGCAGTCGACTCTAACATTAAAAGTATTGACTTGCGAGCTACTAACCCATGGGGAAAGCGCGCTACAAGACGCAGTTGGAGGAAGCGGGCGTACTTCTTGAAAGTGATCAGGCATACGCTTCTCCTACGCTATCTAAACAATGAGAGAAACAAATAACGCAAGCTATGAGCCGCTTACATTTGGGTGGTGGCGGCAAGGCAGGCATCAAATCGTCTCAAGATAGAATGGAATTTACAGAAATGGAACACCCACACTCCCTCAGGCTCTCTTGATCGGACTTCTGCGTGTCAGCCAGTGGAGGGGCATGGTGTTTTTCTCCTGATGCTCTGCTACAGTCGCTTCTATCGTCGCTCTCACTTCTCTTGTACTCACCATTTGTCGGGTGCATGCTCTTTGGTTCGATTATAGCTTGGAGTATCCTCTCACTTCTTGCCCTGGCTGTGTTCGGTTTGAACTTATTAGCATCCGCCCTTTGTCGTCTCTGCTCCGTGGCGTGTACTCGCAAATGGAGGGCAGCTTGAGTGGCTGTTACGAAAAGGAGCTCACAGTCGCGGTGCGCGCAGCTGGTCGGCATCATTTCCCGCGGCGTGGGTGGGGGAGCAATTTTTCTACCTTCTTCACACTCCTTCTTATATGCTCTCCAGTCTCTGACCTCGGTGTCACAGCTCCGCATATGAAGGCGCTTCTACTCCTCTGCTCTGCAGAGGTGCTTTTAGTGAGAATCTTCGACTAAATTCTTCTACCGCCACAAGTCGGGCATACTAGCACCTCGTTGGCCGGGATGGGGGCAATTACTCTGTGCTCTTCCAGCGCCGGTCGTATGAGCCTGCCATTGGTGTCTCAGGCGGGTGGGGATATCCATTCGTACCGCTCGGCGATTCGTGAAGGCGGTTAGCTTGTGTTTAACGACCCGGCAGTTCTTTATGTGGCGTCGGTCTTTGACATCTTCTCCGCAGCCAAGGTACTGCACCTGCGTCGGTGACTATCCCATATGTGGTTCTCCATCCTCCAGACACTCCCCACCAGCCCTTTGCTATGTAGCAGTGGCGGGTAATTTTGAGGGCAGCACGGGCAGAACATGTCCGGAGGGGCTGGGAGGAATATGACTACTTTACCCTCTCTAGTCGTGGGGGGAGAAAGCTCAACATTGCCGGAGCTTAGCTCGTAATTGCGTACGGCATCTTCTGACACGTTGACTTCTTGGGGCTTTTTTCGGGTCTCGCTGTCATCGTCATGGGCTACCTGGCTGACTGTGCGTGTTGCAGTAGCGGTCGCCGCCACGTCCGGGGCGGAGCGGGGCTTGTCTCATTTTCTTCCTTGTCTAGTCCGCATTTCATACTTTGGTGTGTGGGTCCTGGCGAGTATTCACTTACTGGCCTGATGCATGTCTTCGTGCTGTCTTCGCGAAATCTTGAAAGTGAATCTTTTGTATCTGAACCTTCCTTCGTGATATCTCGAAAGTGAAGACTTTTAGAACTGAACCTCTCTTCCCGAAATCTCGAAAGTGAATCTTTTCGCAGCTTTTTTCACGTCATCATGGCACCCCCTGTCTTCAGTGAGCCTCCCCTTGATTGACCGAAATCAAATTTTAGTGGAGGCTGGCGGGGCGGATATTCGACCAATGACGATCCACGCAACACAATGACGATCCACGGTCTCTTCGCGGTCAGATAGAATGTCGTAATTACTTAGATCACCGGAGATGCACGTGGGCGTCAAAATTCGTTAGGTCGTTAACATTTCCTTCAAGTGGGTGCGATTGCAAGCGGCCCATTTGAAGTGCTCAGCGAGGGTAGCGCGGTGCTGACAAAGGTTCAAAGCCATCATACCGGCGGCGGCGGCGCGGCAAGCCATCAGTCTCTCAATAACGGAGATGAGGGGCGCATGGTCAGGTACCGCCTTTTCAACGGCCACCGGCCGTTCTAGATGACCGCGATTTCATCGATAAACACTCGTTATTAAATTATCGGCAGATCGTACCGTTACAGTTCTTCGTCCTGTTTGGTCTATCAGTGGTGACTATCTTCTCGGGCTTCGTCAATTAGTTAGGCAGGAGAGCGGGCGTGCTGTGAGTGGGCCTTCTTTTGGGCTGAGGTTTAGAAAGTCGGATTCCTAAACTTTTATTGACAGTGGTGGGGTCGCATGGGTCGGGGCCAAGACCTGGTGGCGTAATCAGATGGTTTACAAGGGGGGCGATTGTTGCGGTTTGTTGAGCTAGTATGTTAATATATGGGTGGTCATCCCGTTTTATTACGTGGGTATACGTTGTAAAGATATTTCTTATCTGGCCAAAGGTACCTGGGGTGCGCCGGCATCTCTGTGTACTGTTGTGGCTTCCCGGTTGTCAACGGGTGTGTGGGGTGGTGTTTCAGTCCTCGCGGGTGGCGAAGTCCCTGCCATTTTCGCTCGTAACATCAGGGAGTAGAGCGCGTGGTCATTATTCGGTTGGCAGCTTCCTGTGAGCGTTTCCTTCTGTCTTTACTTCGCTGTCACTTTGAAGAGATCACAGGGGGCATGGGACCCCGCTTCCAAGGAGGTGGGTGAGAGCTGTGCGGGGATTGCTCATTGGCTCGGCGCGCGCCCTTCATATCTGCTCTTGTGGTCCTATCCATGCTGCTGTGTGCTTTTGGCGTGGGATTGCCTTTTTGGTACCTGATCGAGATAGCCATGTACTTCGACAGACTTATCCTGACTTTGCAGAGCTCCTTGTCAAAAGAGACGTATTGCATGGATTCGTGTTTTCTTGTATGGGGCTTAGTCATGGTCCTGCTCTTCTTCTTCTTTGTCGAGCCTTTCGTGCTTGCCTTAGTTTCATTCGAGTCAGTGGAGTCGTTTCTGGGAGCGGTCTTTCTTTCAGTTCAGTCAGGCGGGCGGATATTTCAGTGTTGTTGCTTTTGGCTTAAGTAAGATGCCACTCGGATTTGTGGGGCAGGTCTTGCTTGTATGTCGGAACGGGACAAGTGATATCGCGTATATGGTATCACTTTGCGTGCGTGCACCACGACAGTTGTGCACTTTGATGCGTTGATGGATTTATTGGGAGGAACGGGCCGACGCGGGATCGTGACGGCGCTCTCAGGCTTAGTTGCCGGCAGACGTAGAGGCGAGGCTGCCGCACAACCCGCCATCGCGCACGCTCGTGCTTCAATGTGCACATTTACAATGTATATTAGGCCAAGGCAGGAAGGGGGAGAATTGCCTGCGCGAACTGTATGTCTAAGATTGGAACTTTGATGGTCAGGGTTTCAGGCGTTTACGAGCAGGGGGTGTTAGGCTAGAGTTGCCTTTCTTCGCGCTAGCTGGTCCGATAGGTGGCACTGTAATCTCAGGCCGTTGATGGTGGGTTCTATCCTACATTTGACTCAGCTATTCAGTCTGTTATGTGTTTATCTCCTTCCGGGGGAATAGATGGAAAAGCCTGGGCTAGGGATTTCAGAAATCACCCTGGATCCGGTGCGACTCGAACCAGAAAACTTATGGCTACTCGTGTCTCAATCGATTACGTTATGGCGTCAGCTATGGACTCTCTGTCAAATACCCGTCCATATGCGAATGGTGCAAGGACCGTGGGTAGTACTCGTAGCAATGGCAATGAATGACACATGCAATTATTTATTAATAATACTAGTGAGAGTCATAATATTGTGATTTAGTTAATGGCATCACTCGCTTGGGCGTCTTGCCCGGGGTGGGGGTCTGAGCGTCGCTGCTAGCTGCTCCAATATGGCCACGTTTGGGAGAGTCGCTACCGAATGCCCGTAATGGCGTCTGTGGCTAGAGTGAATATACACTTTTGCTTTTAAAAAATCTATGCAGTCGCCATTATTACGCCGATTTTTCTGGGGGTGTCTCAAAATGTTTGTGGGAATGCCAGCTATCTAATTTAAATGACGTCCTTTCGTTTGTGCGTCCCTTTACCTAAGCTATACTTCATCTTTGATTCCCTACTTGATTATGCAACACAACCGGGCCCACATCTACGGTTCCCCACATTTGCGTTTGTATACGATACATGACCTAAAAGACTAATTTTATTCTTTCAATATGTTATCCTAATCTATTATTAATGAGGTGCTCAGCTCGGTCCCGCAGCAGTGGTCCACACGCTGTCACGACTAAAATTCTGCACATCTCCACACGAGCACATGCGCACCCATGATCACATACGCCCCCGCCCCGTTGAGCAGCGCAGTTGATCTTACTTGCAATAGGAAGTTCTCATTTAATCCGCGCCCGCCATCACCAGCGCCGCCAACGGCCCCACGCCGGCCGTTTGAAAAGTTTATCTCCTCATTATAGCACCAATATTAACACAGAGTACATATAACTCATACACAACTTTACTTAACCTAGCACAGTTATTAATAGACAATAGCGTAGAATATTCATTCTGACAGCAACACTAGAGCACATACTCTGGGGTGATTCTCAAGCGCTCTTTACGCTACCCAAGGACAAGATTTAACCAAAAAAATTGTGCCATTCTTGAGAAAATTTAGAAAATGGTTTGAGCTTTCATATATAACACGATTAAAAATTAAAATGTCCTTTAGAGACTCTAAAAGTCTTGAGTTCGTTGGAATCAATCGGGGAATGTAATTTTTGGAGAATTCGGCTGATTGGTTTAAGCGCTTGCGTTGACCACTAACGGATAGACAGACTTTTTCCTTCAAACGGATAGACAGACTTTTTCATCATCAAGAACCCATAAAACATGGATTAAGGCAACACCACGTGTTAAAGTTAGTAATTTATTATACATAGAAGAAGGGGTTTATACACTTTTTTGTTACCAGCACCTCAAAATGTAAGGTTTTTACTGTCGTAAATTCGGCTTTTTCTGTCGTACGATAACAATACTTTGTTTTCTAACATTTCTAAGAGCGAGATATTTTCGAAAAAAATTTGAATTCAAGAAAATTTCCAAAAAACGGGGAATTCAAACAATGAAACCAGCGCAGTTCTCAACATTTTCTACGCGACATGAGAGTAAAAAATTGAGCCATTTTTGAGAATATTTTGAAAATTTAATGAAGCTTCATACAAATTACCGCCAATATCAAAATATCCACTTTAAATTTCTATGACCTTGAGTTTCTTTTCTATCTATTTGTGAATATCAATTCTGAGGAATAATATCTAAACGGTTTGTGTATTAGCGTTGACCGAACGCAGCTAGACGGACGGACGGACAAACGTTTTGCCAATAATCGATTTTTCCTTATACAAAGACCACAAAGCGTCGTTTCTAACAACAAAACGTGCTAGAGAAAGTAATTTATTACATATTTGAACAAGAATTATGAACGTTTTAGTAACCAGGAGCCGACAATAATTTTTCTCTTGAAAAATCTCCAGTTTTCCGGCTCACAATTACAAAACATTTTCTTCTTACAACTTTGACAAGAAAGTAAAAACCATCTCAACTTTTTCTGTTTTTTCTCGAGTTGAGTAAAATATCTTTATATAATGGCGCAGCATCTATATAATCCAGACCGGTTAGACATAGGTATAACAAATTTACAATATAAATGTTTCTTCACAGCACACTATGAAATGGGCTCAGACCATCTACCAGTAACAATTACAACACAATATTCACTGCCCACACACTTACCCATTCCACAACTCAATACACAAAAACAATTAATTTGCCCAAAATTAAAAATAATGTTAAAACAACCACCTCAAAATTCAAAATCTTAAATACCTCTCCAGAAATAGAGCAAGCAATCACAATACTCAATAACATAATATTAAGTGAACTACAGGACAGAAAATAAACATATCACCTAAAAAAACAGAATAAAAATGAACTACCCAAAAGCATAAGAAATTTAATCCACATAAAGAATAAAACAAAAATATTATGGAATCACACTAGAAGCCGAGAAGTTAAAAAGAAAATAAACCTATTAACATATATTACCAAAAATCACTTTCCACACACAAACAGTAACAATACAATTCCATGATTCAAACTTGAAACTCGAGTAACAATACACTTTGGCAATTTAAAAATAAAATACTAAACAAAAGAAATAATATTATTCCGCTTAATACAGCACAGGGAAACAATCCTCTCCCTTTGAAAAAGCTGAAACACTAGCAAAACATTTTGCAGATACATATAAACCCAACGACTCACCCCTACACTCACAACACCACGCAATCTCACATGTCCTAACTATAATGTACCATCCAGAATCAGGTTGAATTGAATTGAAATAATGCCTTATTTTACGTGGCGAGACTCGGGCTATCAGGGCCGCTCTTCCGTCTGATCACAAAAATTTCGCTACGGTCCTTTCACCGACTAGCAGAGAATGGCGGTATTCCTTAGGTGATTTGAATTTAACTCAGACGCGTCATTTAGGCTTGAGAATCTTTTACATGCAATAAAATCTACTAACATGGGACAGCCGGCATTACTTGCACTTCGAAGAAAGGCGTACGAAGAATTATTGGCCCTTTAAAAATTCACGGCTTCGATTCAAGCGGGCTTGAACCCGCCAACTTCGTTATTACAGTCCAATACGCTAACCGTTACAGCATCGCCGCCGCAAGAGTCACATCCCCCAGAAAATAACGAACATAATATAAACATTTACAAAAACAAGGCTCCAAGACATGACAGAATAAATAACAAAATTCTAAAAGATCTGCCAACCAAGCCATAGCATACTTAAATAATATTTATAACTCTTCACTAAAAATAGGTTATTTCCCACTTTCATGGAAACATTCTATAGTGATTCCCATACCAAAATCAAACAAAAATCCATCAAATGTAGAAAACTATATACCAATAAGCCTGCTACCATCCTTATCTAAAATGTTAGAGAAAATTATTCAGAAAAGAATTATTATTCAGAATAATTACTTCAACAAAAATGACATCATTCCCAAACATCCTTTTGGATTCACAGGAAAATTATGAACCACACACCAATTATTAAGAATCTCAGAACACATCCATACAGCACTGCAAAGAAAACTTCGTACAATAACAATATTTCCAGACATTTCACAAGTATATGACAGAGTATGGCATCAAGGTCTCATGAACAAATTTAGAAACATTGGTACACCCAAATATCAAAACAAATTCATCAATAGCTTCATAATCAATAAAATAATTCAGTTTCAATTGATAAACATCTCTCAATCCCCAAATCAGTCTTGGCTGGTCTTCCTCAGGGCTCGCCATTGCCACCTGTATTATTTAATCTTTACACAGCCCTACATTCAACCCAATTAATACAACACAATTCTAGATGATACAGCATTGTATTTTTCTAGCACATCACTTATTACATTAAGAAACACAATAGAACGACATCAAAACCTAATAGATTCTTGGTCAAACTTGGAAAATTAAATTAAACCTAGCTACGTCAACTGCAAAAATCTTTTCATGGAAAACAATTTCAACCTAAAGAAGATATAAATATTAAGACTCAACAAACAAAAGTCAAATTAATACAATATAAACCATTAATAATCAACCACACTAAAATAACTTTAGAAAATGCCAAACTCATAATAAATCATAATAAGACCCCTAATGCTCTGTACTTCTCCTGTCTGGATTAATGCAGCAAAAACCCAAAATCCATGCAGGTCATATAGAATTAATTCCTGCGAACAATAACTAATGCACCTTGATTCATTAGAAAGAAACAAATACATAAAGAAGTCGAAATAAAACCTATTGTTACGAATATTGCATCACCTGCCGAATTCGCTGCGCGTGGATTGCGTCATCATCTGGCGCCCCTTCCCTTCCCCCCGAACTAGACGGTTCCGGACTATTCGCGAGCCGCGGGGACACGCCGAGAATGTGCCGGGCGCCTGTAGACGAGTGCCGGGCAGGTATAAATGCGCCGCTGCCGGCGGCCGCGAGTCAGTTAGTAGAAGACGTGAGTAGAAGTCAGTGGGTAGTAAGACGTCAGTGAGTAGCAGAGAAGCAGTCAGTCCGTCAGTGTGTCCGAAGTGGAAGCTGTGCTGTAAAGTGTGCATTGCGGTGAACAGTGGTGCAGTGGGGAAACAGCAGTCAGCAGTTTGAAGTCTGCAGTGGAAGCTGAGCTGTGAAGTGGGCATCGCGGTAAACAGCAGTGCAGTGGAGCCTGGTGTGCGTAGTGAAGTGTGGTCTGCGCAAGGAATTGTGGTCTGCGCAGGGGAATTGGGTTCTGTGCAGGGAATTGGGGTGAAGTGCAGTGGACCGTGGGCAGTGCATCGGACTGGCTGATACTGTAGAAGAAGAGAACAGTGTAAATAAATAGTGTGTAAGATGTGAACTGTGTAAATAAATAATCAAGAGAACGGAGTCGTGTGTAAAGAAAAATAATTAAGTGTAATATATCTGTAAATAGACCAAGTGGTTTTTAGTGTCAGTAGATTTTAGTGTATAATTGTTCACGAATAAACTTTTTTGTTTAAATAATATTGTGTTGGTTTTAATTCACCCCGGAGAAACGTTACACTATCATTCATCAAATCACCATATCACATATGTTTACAATAATGTCATCAATTACCCAACTATCCCAATACAACATAGGCAATGCAACCATAAACGCCGCCAGAACAAAAGATAGATTTCCCATACATGAGTTATAAATGCAATTTGCCAATTTGGATGATTATTTGTGAGGTACTCAGTGGGTTTCCTCTCCCTAAGAACTAATTGTAAAGAAGTAATACGTTAGTTTTTTTAAAACAGATAGTAAGCTTCATAACATGTGAAAAACTATTAAACCGCACCATATAACACGTTCAAAATAGTAATACTTAAAAATAGGAAAGTCAGCTAATCAAATTACACTAATTAATGGCCACAAGAGGTTGCTCCGTTACGGGGCAACTAATTTCAAAGCGCAATGGACCCTACTTATAGTGAAAATGGCGGTGAAAACTCGTATAGCGGCCCATCCCAAATCAAGCAACGCTTGTGCAACCTATCCCAAATCAAGCAACAATCCAACAGCATGAACATCTTAAACAGCAACGTCTTCATCTCCAACATCAGCAACAAATGGTTGAAAAGCAACTCTCTCAACTGCTTTCTCAATAGCATGTACCTCCTCAACCGCATCCGCAACAGCAATCGCATCCACAACAAGCCCAGCTCCAAGGTAAGCAGGAACATAGTAATGATCACAAACGAAAGAAGTCACTCTCGCCAGAAGAGGAAACGCTCAGGTACAATATTCTTGTTTCAAGTCGATATAAACTTCTAGGGACATTAGAAACTGATGAAGAACCTGTGAACGAGCCAATTATCAAAATACCCTCAATTACAGTGCATAATGAACGTAACTTCCAATTCTTGATAGTTGATATTAAAAAGAATGTAAAGGACGACTTCCAACCAAACAGGAGAAAGACTCAAATAAAAATTCAGTTACTTCCATAAGTGATTATAGAAGTTTCAGAACATTTTGTGAAACTAAGAAAATAAAGTTCCATTCTTTTGAACATGCTTCTTTAACGACGGTATTTAGCAATTGTAATGAAGCCCATTCCAACCACGTACTCGGAAAGTGAAATATTGCAGGAACGGACAAGTCTAAAATTCCCAATAATTAAAGTAGAGAAACTTTATAATAAAGCCAAGTGCCCTATTGAATTGAATTGAATTTGCCTTATTTTACGTGGCGAGACTCGGGCCATCAGGCCCGCTCTTCCTTCTGACCACGCAAATTTCGCTACGCTCCGTTCACCAACTAGCGTAGAAAGAAAGTATTTCTTGGGCGACGAAACAGGCGATTTGAATTTAGCTCAGAGACGTCATTTAGGCTTGAGGATCTTTTACATGCAAGTAAATCTACGAACATGGGACAGCCGGCTTTACTTCCCCTCCGAAGGAAGGCGTGCGAAGGATTTTTTCGCCCTTAAAAATCCACGGCTTCGATCGGGTTTGAACCCACCAACTTGGGTACAACAGTCCAGTACGCTAACCGGTACACAATCGCCGCCGCTTACCTATATGTGTATATGCAATTGATTTAGAAAATACTTATTAAAGTAAAGAAATTTTCTAACTTAACCGCTTTTTGTACAGAATTCAGAAAAGAATCAAGTGTCGTGTAATCCAATGTAAACGTTTGATGGAGACTTGAGCACTCCCAGCACTTGTGGCCTTCAGCCTAAGTTGTCAAATGTATCGGTCATCACCACTACTCCGAGTGTACCAAAACTAAATCTGCTTTTCCTAAATGCGTGACGAAAATGCGAAACGCGAAAATGTGGTGACGAACATACTGCTAACTATAAAGGCTGCAATATATATATATATATATATATATA
>BOPP01000438.1:97713-110473 GCA_017312745.1 Gryllus bimaculatus
TCAGAGAGAATTTATCTCCGTGACGTCATGAAGTTAGGAGACTTTGTCTCTTCGTGTAAACGCACCTTGAATATACTAGCTCTAGCTATTAATCGATTTTTGCTAGCTATGTTATCATCATGTTCCTGGTATTGAAAATTGCAAAATAGATAAATCAAACTTTCCTAGCAGGATTATCCCAGAGCGTAACATTGGGTCTATTGTGCTGGATTGTTCTATCTGTCAGAATACTGCGGTCCCAGTACAATTTATGGGACACGCTTTCAAGCACCGTTTCTGGGTGATACTGGTAGTATGGTGTATCAGTATCCGGCAGGAGTCTGTATTTTTTAGCGAGCTTGACATGGAAGATCCGTCCCACTAGATCTTGCTTACTGCAACCAGAGATATGCTGGATGGTTTCATTGATTCTTCGTTCCTTTCTCATTCCGTCATATGCCGCTATCTAAATAAAAACTTATATTTTGATATCGAACACATCCCGATTGTGTTTAATCTGTATTATCAATATATCCAATTTCAAATATGCACTGTTGATTCCAGCCTCGAACATTGCGGAGGCCTAAGCATTACATCGTAGTATTTGCATATAATCTTTGCCATGTCTAATATGGTTATCCTATTTCTTTTTCGTAAATATGCTATGCCGATCCCTTATTATCATTTTCTGCTTCCAATGTCCTAAAATAAGATGTTTTTTCGATTCAATTGGTATCAAATTTCAGTTCAGAATATTTGATAAATCTCAATATCAATCAATCGCCATATATATATATATATATATATATATATATATATATATATATATATATATAGAGAGAGAGAGAGAGAGAGAGAGAGAGAGAGAGAGAGAGAGAGAGCAATGTTGTTCGTGAGCAATATGTGTACTACTTTTCGAACAATTTTGTGTGGTCATCATCAATTAGCTGCTGTACATCGCTAGTTCTTTAGACATTGTAATATTAATGGAAGAACTTTGCGTTTACAAGCAATTAGCAGTCTTATATGTTTATTTATATATCATATTCACCGAATTGTTACGTTTTTTGGCCTTTCCGAACATATTTTTTAAACAGCGACAATGATAATTCCTATTTTTGAGAATGCAAAATTTCTTCATTACATTATGTGCAGGGCTCGGATTCTGATGTTGTGTCTTCTTTACATTGGTGCATTCTCGACGTTGCTAATGTGTAAATTAATTTTTATAAAATACATATTGATGATAGAAATGTATAGTTATTGGGTAATTATCAGCCATTTTTCAATTTTAGCTCATTTTTCTTGATCTTTGTGACATATTTGTCATTTTACGAATTTTCGGGTTATTTGTTAGTGAATGTTCCATGAATTTACAGTGCCACACTAGAGCGAAATTTTTATTGTATTATCTGTACATGACTAAATTCGCTACTCCAGTGGACTGTTTTTATAACTCTCAAAATTATATGGCTCTTTGGTATCTTCCTCAAAGCTGACGGTAGGAAGATCGGAGCTAAGGATTATATTTCCTTCAAAAATAAAAAAAATATACTAAATATAATTTTATATAAAAATTATTTAAGCTCGTAAAACTCATTGAATAAATAAACTTATTCAAATAAATGTTTGAGTATTTAAAAAATTGGTCACATCCCTCTTAGTTTTAAGTCATTTTATCGGACATTTTCAAAGAATTTTTAGGTCATCAGAATCCGAATCCTGATGATGACTTACCTCAGATATTGCTACTTTCGACAGATGCAGTCAGAGGAGAAATTCAATAACTTTGAAAAAGTTCGCTATGTTGAAAATATGATTTCTTCACACAATTATGGGCGTAAACATACTGAGGGAGGGGGGAGCAAAACAAAACACGAGGGTGAAAGATTCGTTTGCGGAAGGGTTCTCACGGGCAGAAGTGAACGGGCAAAGCCAATAGAATACGCCAGGCATGGTAGCCACCTCACAGCCTCTTAGGCGAGACTGAGGATCGACGAGCACTCAATGTGAGGGAGTGAGCGCAGGCGAGAGGACAGCGCGAGGACAGCGCGAGGACGCGGGCGCCACAGCCTTCAAGAAGTCGACTCTGCACCTCGCTAGCCGTGCGTTATCACTGATCAAAAGTCGTCTTCGGTAGTTTCACCAAAAGACATCGCGTCATGAACTTAACTGCATTAGCTTAATGAATGGGACACCCTCAGTCGTATCCTTGCCCCTCTTCTCCCTGCTCTTCGGTATACCCTCCTCTAAGCCTCCCTACCCCCGCCCTGCCATCGGCCATTCCCCACTTCACCCTGGCCCCGCGCCGCCGCGCCTTCCCCGCCTGTCCCGCTTTGCCGCCGTCTAGGCCCCTGCCCCAAGAGACTCGTATTCCCGTGCCTCGCTTTCAAACGAACTACGATACCCTCGTGCTATACCTTGACCACACCCTCGTGTTCCCTCCGGCGTGCCTTTGAGGCCTTCTTCGTGCGATCTTCACCAGTCCACACAAATGGCGCAGCTGGATGTAGGACTTGCGAAGAACAGAAAGAAGTCGCTCGAACAGGGCGCAACGAATATAAGTCGAACTGTAGAAGAGATTATTTGCACTCGTTATTTCTTCTCCTTTCCTTTATAATTTTCCAGATTTTAGAAGATGTATTGTATTTCACAGTTCCATCAATGTATGTACTCTCCGTGCCACATATTATGAGCGAAGCACTATGCGGCCAAACTAGCTTTTACACAGCTTGTTCAACCATGAACCGAAACTTAGTCGATCCTGAAGTCTAGGCCAACTGGTACTTATCATTGACTTTGCCTCCAATTTTTAGACACTTCCCCATTCTTTCACTCGGTGGTTTTCTTACTCTTCATCTCAAAGGGGCGGAGCAATTTCCAAAGTGTAAATGCCGACGATGATGCTGCCTCGCTACCGAGGAGAGAGGAGAGTTAAGAGGAGAGGGAAGAAGAGAGGGCTCAAAAGTGAGTGGGGAAAAAAGTGATTGGTAAGCGCTGGCGCGAGAACCAACCTGCCAATTGCGTTGGCAAGACATGCGAACGCTGACGAACCACACGGCAGTCGTTCACAGGGAGGACTTATGGCCTTTTTTTAAAATTATTTACCGTGAAAATTAAGCCTAAATAATGGTATCCATTATTGTGAGACATTTATCGTCAGAATAAACTGTTAGTAGGAAAGACATTTGTTTCTTATACAAATTTGTAAACTGTTAATGGTTGCAAAGCAAGGGACATGAAATATTGTAATATAATCATTTGCGGTAAACGCACAACAATATAATACATTATTTAATATATAAAAAAATCCTATCAGCTCATTCTTATTACCTACATCCTAGAAATTCATTCTTATATTTTAAAAACAATTTGTATTTCGACGTTACCACAGCATTATTATAGATGTGCAAGCTATGCACATATTATGTTACGCGTCATGCCATTGAAATTTCCCTCTTTTTATATACAAGTATAAGCAGGGTTTAACGAAAATAGTCATTTCGTTAATTCATTAAAGATCACTAGCGGGTATCTGAAGTAAAGAGTCATTGCAGTATCGTAACTGCTAATATTGTTTACACCATTTTTGTATGAATGTTGAAATTTTATCATGATAATCTGTGGAAGAGAACTAGGGAATATCTCATGTGAAATATCATTGCAAAAATAGAATGTGTATTATTTGTCATTCATTTTTCAAAAGTTTACAATTTTCTATTATGCTACTGAAGATAC
This sequence comes from Gryllus bimaculatus, assembly GCA_017312745.1. Lineage (NCBI taxonomy): Eukaryota > Metazoa > Arthropoda > Insecta > Orthoptera > Gryllidae > Gryllus > Gryllus bimaculatus. Next base: position 101,431 of record BOPP01000438.1, read on the forward strand.
TACTGCTATCCATGGCCAGTAATATTATTTTCAAAATTGTAAAAATTTATATTGTTAACAAATAATGCAAATAATATAAAAAGCATTTTTATTATTTATTATTTGTGGAAACCATCATTTAAGTTAACTATTTTTTTTGTATGATAAGCTACTAAAAGACGAATATTTTTAAAATCCGAAAATATTGCGATTCGATGTAGTTAAATTGTAGATATTATGACAAAGCAACAAACACGTCTTTGAATAATCTTTAAAGAAATTCGGAGTTTGTTGTTAAAAAAATTCAATGCCGGTATGATTTTCCAATTAATTTTTTAAACGGAACACATTACATCAAATGTATTATCTTCCCAACTGCTATTACTCTTAGGTTTTAGTATGACTCCCAGTAACTGTGATGGCAAATTAAGCTTGATTGGAGGAGTTCTCTCGTAATCCAAAGAAACTCCGGGGACCTTGACTAGAAGTATTGAAGGAAGACACTTTTTTTAAGAAAACACGTCCTTGTTTCCTTATGTTAAATTGTAAACTAATTCTAGGCATTGTAAGATACACACATGACGAATATTTTATGACCAAAGACGAATCTTAACAAATGAGTGTGCATATAACCTTCACTTGGTTTTAGATCACCACGCCAAACACCAGAGTTTCAATGAACGCACAAGTCAAGAATTTCAAAAATTCGTCTCCTTTTATTATTATTTACTAAAAATGCGATTTCATGTCTTCTTAAATGATCTACAAAATTTGCAATATGCTCAAATGTCATGAGCCTCTTGACAGTTGCATTGCGCGATATTGTTGGAAAAACTATCAGAAAAGATGTGACGGATGTTTAGATTGATTTTAGATAAGACGATGATCATGATTAGGATTTAAGGACGCTTCAAAGTCCAAGATAATGTGCCCTATCTCAATTCGTATAAAATATAGCCCCACTGCCAGTGGTCAGTTAAAATCATTATTATTATTTACAAGACAAAATGAGTTAAAATATAGCAAAGTCTGATTAATTGTAAAATAGAATAACTGACAAAGGCGGTACTATTTAAACTATGCAAAATCGGTTTATAAATGGAAAGTTACAAATTATCATCCTCTCTCAGAATAGATTACATATTTTCTTCAAGAAATTTAAAGATTGAGGATAGAGGATTGATTGTCACCCAGAATCTTCTCCAGACTGGCTACAAGGTGAGTGATTCTCCGAATATCTCTTGAGTTATAGGAGCATACTATACGGTAAGGTGTTTCTACATTTCTCGTAAATAAGGGATGTCACTGCGCAAGAATATGACCTTGCGAGAAGTGGCAGTGCCCGATCGAAGGCGAGTGAGAACTACCTCCTCGCACTTAGAGCCACGAAATGACGAAGATCAGGTTTATATAGAGTTTTTGATCCTCGTGAATTTCAAATAAAGAATTCTGCCACGTTATTTGCCACGCACACATAATGCAACGTCGGAAAAAAGTTTGGTGTCAAGCGCTGGTACTACCATAGGGATGTCTATCTCGGGCTTTTGAGTAGCCAGTGTTTGCTATCTGATCAGCTGTCTTATTTTTAATTATTCCCACGCTACCAGAGTCACAGAGAAAACAAATTAAAATGCTAGAGAATTAAAAGATGTCTTCGATGTATTTGATCAGTATGTCTTGAAGAAATCTGTAGATGCTGTTGAAAATGAACAACATGCAATTAGCTGATATTCGTGTAACAAAATTTCTAGGTCTCTCTATTCAGTCAAACCGCAAATGGAATGTATATATAACACAATTAAACACTAAATCGAGTTCATTATGTTACGCATTCAGAATTCTTTCAAATTCAGTCAGACTTCATGTAGCTCATTTCATGTATTTCACAAATGTACATTTCCTCCTGATATATGGCATTATATTCTGGGGAAGCTCATCCTGTAGTATCCAAACCTTGAGATTGCAAAAGAAAATAATCGAAAAATGAAAAAATGCTATCCGCGTGATCCTTGTAAGCCTCTCTTCATTGAGCTTGTAATCTTACAACTACCTTGCCTATTTATTTACGAATCTGTAATATTTGTCACAACTCACTCACTTAACGATGGGAACATATTTTCATGCGATACTGATAATTATAATTACAACACACGTCGTAAAAATTACGTTCATCAAGTGTTAGTATCAACAGCTCTCTATCAGAAATCCACATACAATACATGTACACTCTTGGAAACATAAAGTTTCGCGTCGAAAATGCCTTGGCCCGATAGGTTAATGGCTCTGGACATCCCTGCTTGCAGACAGCGCTATCTAACGTTTAATTCCCAAACTACGGTCTGTAGATCGTACTATGAAGATTTAATTTGTCTCATTGGAGAGCGTTTAAAATATTTTAACATCCATTGAGAGCAAAATAATTGTAGCACTGAGGAAAAAGACTTTCGCAATTCCTGCCAGTAAAACTCAATTGACATTAATTTTTGTAAACGCCATGTTTCTTTCAAGGGTCGTTAATATAAAATGTGTTAGCATGAGAGGAGCGTGACTAAGGCGAAGAATGGCTCAGTATCAAAGTATTATTCTAGAGGTCGTAAAGTAGCAATTTCGGTTCCCACTCTACATAAATATTTTATCCATTCTACAGTGCAATAAAATCCACTAAATTACAACGTTTTACATTTGTCATGATAATTTTATGCATTCAACGGTGAAACTTCACTGTCGCTAAGAAGGTGAATAAAGAAAGTGTGAAGAAATTAGAAAATTGATCACTTTTATTAAAAAAATAAAAATTGTGCATTATGTAGTGCGGAGAAAACAATAATATATGTTAGACCTGTACCGCTCGAGCCTTTTTATATCCTGTACCGCTCGAGCTATCGCATAACGTTTTGGAGATTTCTAAAAGATTTCAGCCAGCACGAGCAGGACCAATAACACCAAAACATTACATAAATATTTTCTTTGAAAACTAAGCCAAAAATCCCCAACTCACGTGGAACAAACAAAATATGTAAAAATTAAATGTTGGCTGATAACACTTAATTCAGGGGTCTAGTATGAATATGGTACTTTTCCATTCCAATCTGCTTTGAAAAAAAAATAATATATCATATCATTTGTTTAAAACATTCTGATGTTAAATGTTTGGGATTAATTCCCTTGGCTAGTGACAGTAATCACAATAGAATAAGTTAATTCAGGAATGTTTGGTCATTACGAAGAAAGTTGAGCTAAAAAATTAAAAAAGTTTAATTTTAAAATTTAATTTTAATATTTTTGTATTTGTGGTGAAAACGCTTTTTGGTGAAAACTTGTTTTCATTAAGTATTTTTACAATAGTTGTAATTATTTTTATTTCGATTTCAATATATCATGTGAAATTTTTTATCAAATTTGAAGATCAGCAGCCCCCAACTGCTGACGTTCATAACACTAATCATTTTCAGTATCAGCTTAATCAATGCTCACGCCAGTTTGATTTCTATAGAATGATACATGTTCTGGATTGGAAAGATCGTACTTTGCAACGAAATGAAGATGATGGAAAGATCGCGTTCTGAGATTAATAATAATAATAATAATAATAATAATAATAATAATAATAATAATAATAATAATAATAATAATGTTTTATTAATGGCGAGGGCTCCAGGCCCATAGGGCCGCTCTTTCCGCCTAAACGCACTGACATTTACATACATTTAGAATAGTAAACATTTTAAGAGGGAGACAAGCTGTCATTTAACGTCTGGAGAACAAACCTAGCGGACCATCTCCGGCATACGCCTTAAGCGATTGAGTAAACCCAGAAAAACCTCAATCAGGATTGGCGGCTTAGGACCGAACATTAATAGTACTGAGTAAGTTGTACTTAGTAGTGAAAGGAAGTTTCGTAAAGAGAAAAGAAGAGACGTTCAGGGGAAGGTCTAAAATTAAAAATGATAAAATTTGTGAGGAAGAGGGAAGAGAAAAAAGCGAAGAAAAGACGAAGAAGAAGTAAGCGAAAAAAGTGAAGTTATTGAGGAACGTTAGAGAAAGCTACGTTTAGTTTACGGTAGCTTTTTACATAAATATACAATAATTTTAACAAAGAAGCACAATACACTGTAAGCAAATAACAACAGTAATTTTAAACACAATACTGGCAGTACTAAGGAACAATACAAGAGTGCTGGTATCTTAACATCAATTTTGTTTATGCCAATATATTGTAGTAAATATCCTGATAGTACAAAGATAGTACAAGTATACTTTATCTGGAATCGTCACTAATTACTTTTGTATATTTTAATAACAATTTCATTAGGGTACACAGAAAAGTAATGATGCTCATAATTTAGATGTGAGAGGGAATGAAAGATGAGGATAAGAGCAATGAGGTATGGGGTAGAACTATGAGAATAAAGGGGGAAATATAAGGTTTTTTTAACGGGGGGCGTGACCGGGCGCTTGGAAGTGGAGAAGTCTGGAGATTGAAGAAGACGTTGACGCCGTTCTATATGCCGTTATTCCATACCCTGTGGTTAATTCAGCTTTGATTTTCCGAAAGTATTTAAAATGCTTTCAGTCTCGCTGGTAATTTATTTCAGGCTCGATAGCCTGTAATGGTGAATGATTACTGAATGAAGTCGTGTTGTGACGTGGTACACAAAGCAGGGCTGATTCACGAGCTCGATTTAGTTTCAGAGGATTGAAGTTACTTATGAGGCGTGTTTTGCATGAGAACGCGTTAAAACTTTATAAAGGAAGAATAGAGAGTGTAGCAACCGTCTTTTGTCTAGAGTAAGCAAGACGAATTCTGTCAAAAAATTCGGCATACATGGTCGTATTTTCGTAGATCAAAAATAAAACGAACGCATGCGTTCTGGCTACTTGTAGTTTACGTTGTAATTTGAATGTCATGTGTGGTCAGAAGAAAGTCGCAATAGTCGAAATGTGGCATGATAAGTGATTTGGATGAGAGTCTCACGTGTGGTACCTGGTAAAAGTGCTCGCAGGCGTTTCAGTGAGTGCATTGAAGCAAACACTTTACGGCAGGTTGAATCTACGTGTGGAGTTCCAGCTCAGAGTGTTGTCGATAACTACACCTAAGTTCTTGACTTCAGAACACCAAGGTAAAATGGTGTCATTTATATAAATATTAGGCAAAGGAGAAGCATGAGATTTTATTCATAGTGCATTTCGAGCTGATAACCATGCACTGTGATTTGTTTGGGTTAATTGTAAGCCTAAAAGACGCTGCCACAGTTGTTACCGCACTAAAATATTCATTAATTTTTGTACGAGTGAAACGAGGTGAGACGGGTGACCTATTAGTATATATCTGGAGATCATGGCCGCATACATTTGGTGACTGCAATATTTAAGTGCATTTCCACGTCACTTTACGGTAGATTAAAGAGGCCAGTGCGCCAACACAGTGCCTTGAGCAACTCCGCGGTTAAGCTTCAAGTCCCTTGAGCTACGGCTAGCCGGCCACCACTCTTTGGGTTCTAGAAAGTTAAATAATTAAGAACCATTTACACGTGGGCTGTGGCAAGTCCCATGATCTTTAGTTTTGGCGCGCAGGATGTCGTGATCTACTGAATCGAATGCCTTTGCTGAAATCCAGAAAGAACCAAAATAGTTATATTACTGTATTCTATTGCTGTTCTCGCTCTTCAATGACGTTTAGTAGCGCGGCTTCCTGTATTTTCTGCCGAACGGAAACCTGATTGCTGATCGTTTAAAAGTGATTTTGTTTCGAAGATACTGTTCAGTTGTTTCCGGACGACTTTTTCGAGTACTTTTAGAGATAGTTGGGAGGATGCTAATTGGGCGATATTCAATAGGGTTTTTGGTTGATGCTGTCTTGGGAATAGAATGCTACGAGCGCAGTCTTCCAGGATAGGGATATTGCCCGCTCAATTAGTGAGAAATTTACGATTTCGGTGATAATTGGGTACTCATCTAAGCTATTTTTTAGAAGCTTGGCATTTATACCATCGGAACCTGAAGCATTTGATTTGAGACTTTGAACGATTTTGATTATATCCTGATGTTCAACGGACGAAAAGAAAAATTTATCGTTGGTATTATTTTTCTGCGTTTTGGAGAAACAAAGAGATTGCTTTTTCAAGTTACTGTCAAATGAAGGAACGCTGTTTAAGAACTGTGATTTAATTGATTCTAAGGGTATATTCGCTACAATTTGGGAGGACCTTTGCCTGATTCCTAAGATTTCTTCAAAATTTTTCCAGATCGTTCTCGATCGCTGTTTCTGCCGAAGGTGTGTGGTAATATTTTATTTTAGCGTTGCACGGCATTTCTGCGTAAACTGAATTTCTGAGCATTTTTGTACTGTTTTTAAGTAGTTCGCATTTAGTTTTCCGGAAAATTGCATACGCTGCATCAGATCTTTCATTAAATTTCGAATTTCAGCAGTTAACCATGGTGCAGGAGGAACGAGTTACAACCGAAATTTTATAAGGCGCATGCCGGTCGTAGAGCTGTTTATTAAGTTAAGTGAAAATATTTACTTTATCATCCAGCAATTCTTCTTTCGTGTACAAGGCCGCCATGGAAAGCTGCCAATCCATCTATAATAGATGCTTGCTTATGCAAATTTTGAAAAATCGCGGTATTTGATTTATGTGAGGTGAAGTATTTAGGGCACTTTAGTTGTAAACAGATAAATTAGGTCTGTGTTTTGAAATCACAGGAACTGGAAATGTCCCGTGTCTTCCGGAACTTGTACATTAGACACCTATAATATGATCGATCCAAGTTCTGTGTTCTTTGAGTGTGTGTTGTCCTAGCAGGTAAAATTTCGAGGCACATGCTGTGGAAAAAACCGCGTAAAAAGCTCTGCAGAGGGAGAAGGTTTTATAAGTTAATGATAAAGTCACCCATTACACATAACGTGTTCATAGGAATTTTATCGCAGATGCAATGGTTTCGTCCCAGCATATCTATGCCTGCTGTCTTAGAAGGTAAATATATGTACAGCCAAGAGACCATTTTTTCCCTAAAAGTCCAACTTCGATGAAAAAATTTCCGCTACCAAGGCAAATCCGTATTTGTTGAAGATAGTAAGTTTTATGGCCTAAATTCATTCGCTAATGTATATTACCGACGCCTCCACCGTGTGGCGGCGACGCTGGCCTTCCGATCGGCTCTTTTAGCGGTACCTGATATTGCTACTAGCGCGAATTGAATGAGAATGCTTCAACAGGGTTTTCGCTGTAATGAGAAGTGCATGAAAACGGTGTTTAGATATTATTTTCCCGTTACTTCGTCGAAATGGCTGGGCAAAGACTGGGCATTTAAGTGTGCAACGTGCAGAGAGAGGAGCAGGATAGGCTCATATAGTGCCAGACGCTTGGCACGTCGGGGAAGAAGGGCCCGGCCACCCGCAGGTAACACGGTTTACGGATGTGCAGAGAAGGAAGTGGGTACATTTACAAGGATTTGCAGATGCGATGTTCGAGAAGAAGAAGGGAAGGAGAGTTCTCGGAAAAATCGCGAACTTTGTTTGGCGCGGAGGTGTAGAAGTGGGGTGGAAGGGTGGGGGCGCTCCTGACGCCTAGGATTAATGCCTCTAGCTGGGCCCTGGTTGCAACCCGGGCAACCGTTACCGGTTTAATAACGATGTTGCCATCTTCTGTCCACACGTTCTGAGCCAAACTTTCGATGGCAAGCTTGTAAGCAAAACTAGGCGCGATTTCGTGAGGTCCTCGCGAATCGGTATCTCCACGCTATGCTTGAGAGCCGTTTCGAGCGAACATTTCCGTTCCGTTTCCTGTAACGTGGTTTAACCTGTAACATTAACACATTATTATCATAACGCGATCTTTCAATTACTCTTGCAGGAGCCCTCTGGATGAACACAACAAGTGTTTTTACAAATCATTATATAACCGACGCTAATTGCAAACGGACCCCTATTTGAAACCAGTTATCTAATTTTTTCAACCTTCGGTGAAAAAAGTTCTTTTGAAACTGGACCCCTCCAACTTCGCCGCATTCTCCGCAAATTTTAGACAATTAGATATTCCGTAGAATTAACATTGATGCATTCGGAGATACGCTCGGCATTGCCTTACACCGTTCGTCGTTCGTATTATTCTTGACGGGAAACAATCTGAATATGTTTTTCGCCGACCCCAATACTGAGGCAGTATCATAGATATGTCCAGCACAGCGATAGCTTCAGTAATCTTCTAATGCTTGAGACCAGTATAATGCAAAGATCACTCTTAGATAAATGAACCATAATATAATAATAATAATAATAATAATAATAATAATAATAGTAAAAGCATACATTTGAGAAACGCAGAGTATAATATTGGTGAAATATAAGATTGGACAATAAATGCCTATTTTTTTCTCTTACTGCCAGTGTTAAGAATGGCACGCGTCAGTCTTCAGTCTGTTCTGCAAGTCGCTCTCTGAACTATGAATCAAAATCACACTCTCCACACACGAAATTCTGAAAAAAAAAACTATTGGATAAGCTATATATGTCCCCTAAAAATACTGGGCACAAGTCACCTGGATAAACTCAGTTGACAGATTTTCAAGAAAAGTTTCAGAAAGCGCATCGAAGTACGCCCGCAGTGCGCGATGCATAGGTTAAATCAAGAAGAAATGAAACTTTGAATGTATTGTCTAATTATTTTTACTTTTACACAAATAAAATGATTTTTATTTCGTAGATGCGCCAAAAAATGGACCATGAAATGCGCTGTAAAATAAAAAAAACTAACATCAACTGAAAGACTAGAAAAGATTACTTCAGGAAAGGCAATCACGCACAGGAAAGATTCTAGCACTCGCGAATAATTTACAATTGTTCATTAGGATACAGTTAATTGTTGTGGGCAATAGTATATTCAAATTTTAATCTAAAAAAAAAACTTATTTTTTGCCGGGGAACCAAAACTACATTTTATTTTTATTTTTATCTGTTCAACAGTGAGTCTCACCAACTACGGGCCAATCCCCAATAACTTCTTAAACGTTCACGATACCGAAATGTAGTTTCGCACAACATGTGAAATCATGAGGCAAGTAA
>BOPP01000438.1:112156-182278 GCA_017312745.1 Gryllus bimaculatus
TTTTTCTTTTCTTACCAAGTGGCAACGCTGCAGAGCCCCTTATCTCCTTTTGACCTGCAGTCGAAAATACAGAAGTACAGCGAAGGTCAGCTTCAAGACGGTAGAACTGTGTGGCTTACGAGAGAAAATCGATAATCTTTCTCAATAAAATAAATGAGTTTATTCCTCTGTCTTATGAACGAGAATATTATAGCAAACAAAATGGCATCGCTAATATGGCTAATTGGCAGTCTGATGTTTAACTAGAAGCAGTCATATTTGGCGGTAATTTTTGGTAGAAATTGTTTTTGAAATGACCAAAATTGCTATTTTCTCCCATTATTTTTTATTTACAATCTGTATTATATTTTTTGATCATAATAAACGTTTAATAACATAATGGATTTCTACTTACATTTGAAATAGATGTTTGTATGATATTGCAATGAGCTTCAATAGCATGACAATGTCTAGGAATATTTTCCCTGCAAAATTCGTTTTCTGCAAATTGTATTTTGAATTGTTTTTTACTTCATAGCTACGAAATCTCAATACCCATATAACTAAGGCGTCCCACATGAACGCAAGGGATCACAGAAATATTCATCATCAGAATCAATGAGTCACATTTATCATCAAAACCATCTTATTTACTTCAGTGTAGACATTGCATTTCAAAGCCTTGTCACACTAAGAATTATTGTAATTACAGAACATCAACCGTTCCATCATCTTTATTCACATTATATATCAATAGCATAAGGCAGTTTATGCGCAGAATCTTTTTAATTTTATTGATATATAATAGTATAGTAGAAATAAAAGTCATATAAAAGCAAACAAGAGATGTCAAAACGGGATTTAATGAATTATTTACAGATACAAACATAAGTCGAATTTTCTTCTCAGTATATCACTATATTTTTTGTGATATTGTTAAACGAATTGTATTTCCGAGCTTTTAGGAGTTCAATTTCATGGTTTTATTCGAGTAAAAATGTAAATAATACGCAATATTTTGACGTTCTTTATTCACAATTTAAAATTATTATCTATAAGATTATAGAAGATTATATTATTTTGGTCTCCTGCGAGTATTACCGCTTTTTGAGAATTGATTGTATGCATTCCTTATTCGCGATCGAGAATTTTGCTTAAATTATGCATAACATTGACAAGACATATATAGGATATTGTAATTTAGTGGATTTTATAGCCCTGTAGAATGGATAAAATATCAACGTAGACTGGGAACCGAAATCGCTGTTTCAGGAGTTCCAGAACACCACTTGGACACTGAGCCATTCTTTTGCACTTCTAACGCGCCTCATATAACAATTTTATATTAACGAAACTTTAAAGCAAAATCACGTTTACCAAAGTTAATGCAGATCGCGTTTTTCTGGCAGGAAATCACGAAAAGTCGTTCCTCTGGTACTGTTACTATATTAGCTCTCAACGGTCATTAAAGTATTAATACGCTTCCAATAAAATAAATTTATTATCATTTCAATCTACAGAACTTAGTTTCGAAGAATTAAACCTTAGATAGCGCCTGTCGGCAAGGCAGGAGTCCAGCGCCATCAACTCTCGTGGCCAAGCATTTTCCCGACGCAAACTTATGTTCCAAGAGTGTACCTTACTTTGCAACAACGCCAGATATATTGTACGTACAATTATTGAGATTAAATTAAATTGAGTAAAGCAGACCTAAGAAGATTTTCTACTGAAGAAAAAACATACGGCGTCACGCGCCGCAGCCCCCCTTCTTGCCAACAAACCATGTCCCCCTGACCCATTCGAATGTTTATGACAACCCCACCCACAATCGAAACAAAGGGGATAACTGTAAAAGCGCCCACGGAGCCCACATCTGAATACTTCGAAAAACGCCTGTCATCTTGCATCGGGTAAACCCGAAGCAATAATTCAGTACCGGGAAGCCCCTCGTGACGTGACGACGTGACCCTTACTTTCGAAACAGAATGAAAAAATCCTATACTCCGCCGACCCTATGGCCAAATTTAGTGTGCAACGCCACCACATTAGCCAATAGCGACGCGACCGTTGTAGGGAGGCAAGAACATATCAGAGAAAGTGAGATAAAGTTAATTCGTGCGTTTAGAGAAAGAAAATTACATTTTGAGATGAAAGACTTCTCTGGCGGTGGAGCCAGTCATGGTCGAGCGATGCGCCTCCGGAAGCCACTTTGTTAAGATTTGCTTTAGTAAATCACTGCGGGTGCATAACCGGAATTCTCAGTGAGAATTTTAAGAGGAAGTGGCCAAAAGCATTTCAAAAGCCAAATTGTGGATCCTTTGTCACCTGCGTATTCGCTCAGATTCGCAATACTGAAAGTTTATATTTCGAGAGGAATCGCATACGCAGAGGCGAGACATTGTGTGTGCTCCGCAACTGCGCTCGCAGCCAAAAGCATCGCCAGTTATTCTAACAAAATTTCGAAGAAGCCTCCAGACGAACCCCTGCTGACGTCACGACTGCCGCGGACGCCGCTGCCACCCGCGCCTACAGAATAATCTGCCCACCGAAGCGCTCTCATGCGGCTCATGTAACTGCGGCAATACACCTTTTGCCAGTATCTGTCAAACGATGTTCCGCGCCAAGGCACAAGAAAGGCCTCCCAGGGACAACTCTTAAATCTAACTATAAAATAATTTTTGTACTCTTCCTCTATTGCTAAGCTTTCCTTCTAATTTAAATCGATTTTTTTTCCTTTTATCAATCTGTTTCTTCTTTTATTTTTTTAATGTAACTTCCCTGTACACTCTGCTTTCCATGGAATAAACGTTGTCTTTACCAGTAATCAAATGTTATATTGAATGCCCATGCATGCTTTAGCTTACCAATGCCTTCCATCACTGAATCTTAAGTAAGGAAATGTTACAATTGGCTAGTTTTTCACACGAGTAAATGTTACAATGGCTAGTTTTTATACGAGTAAAGGAGTAGGACCGTTTCCCTACGCCGGAGGTGTTACAATATTAAACAATTGAATCGGTCACATATTTAAGTAAAGTAAAATATTTTCTTGCGCTGCCTAACTTTTCTATGCAATTAGTAGAGTTATTTTACTGTTTATCAAAAGAAGAATAATGTTATTTTAAACCAAAACAGTGATAATATAATATATAATATATATATATATATATATATATATATATATATATATATATATACACACATATGTTGAATTAGATATTGAATTGATATACGTTTTGTTCAACAATCCTTTTGCTTGTAATGGAGGTGAGTTACTTTTTTGTTAGAAATGCAAAACAAATATACCTGCAATTCGTTTACTGATGCAAATACGTTTTGTATAACATGGGAATGAAAAATCTAGTTTTTTTAAAACATTGCTAATCTCGCGCTTGTTTAAATGTTATTTTTATTGATTTATTTTTTATTATAAACCTTTACTCATCTTTCAACTATTTATAGTTAAAATGATGAGAAGGAATTCTAAAACTACGCCACATACAGTTTTTTGATGTTTTTTTACGAAATAAATCTAGATATAAAGTAGTAGTGGGAGTAGTCGAGAAAATTTTCAATGGTGTAAATCCCGAAGGTTTTATATAAAATTGTACAAAATATTTTGGAACACTTAAATACCAAGAAGGTCATTCTAATGCAAACGCAGAAAATCTATGAGTATATGAAAGAATCAGTCATTTCAATAAAGCGACAACCTTGTAATAGTAAATTGTAATAGCAATTCGTTAATTTGTTGCGTTCTTGCAAATGTGGCCCGTCCTTCTGAAAAACTTTCTGATCAAACCGACGCATCCCATCTCTTGTACTCGTGGGATGGAATTCGATAATTGAAAATTAAAAGTGGTGATTTGACTCGGAATTTCTAAAAATATATCCATCCAAGTACACATGGAAAACCAAGATTTGATTAAAAAATTAATTTTCTATTGAAGATTTAATATAATATCCACTTGCATAAGTGAGTATGGGTTGCCACGAATAATTGATAAATTGTGCCCCAGGATATCATATTGAATAATAAATTATGTCCCAGGATATCAATTTGCCTCTGTCAAGCTCTCTGGTTTAAATTGTCCCGTGCTTAAATCTTACACTTTCCTACTACTAATATATTAAGAAAAATGCAAAGAAACAAAATTTCCCACATTCGATTGTAATTCACTAAGTAATAGCTGCATCAAACTGGCCACGACGTTAGCTGCGCGCCGACCTCTGTGCTGCGGCAACGCAACAAAGTGTTAAAGGATGAATAACTAAGCCAAGCATCTCAAGTAGAGAAGTATTATCTAAAAAATGTGTCAAAACTACAGAAAGATACTATACATTATTTTTTGTTTGTCTCCCATTTGGGAAACAAAGTGTACGGTATTTGTGATTGTGATATGTCTCGCACACATTGCGGAAATGTCTCCCAGCTTTCAACCCAATGAATCGTCACACTTAATTGAATGTGTGAAAACCAGAACGATAAAAGGAACATTTTAAAAATTCTGAGAAAAACGTTTTTATTTTAAGCTATAGCTTAGTGGCAATGTATATTCGTTGTTTTAAAGCTCAATTAAAATGCCGTGGTTTTAATGATGAGAAGAATCACCCCAATTTATAGTGATATTTTTTTAAAATAAAGATACTACTCAGAATGTATAAAAAGTCACTTACACCGTTCTGGTTTTGATCCATTCAATTTTATTTTAAATACTCTTCCGCCTCTTTCTTAGAGGTCACGAACGGAATTATGTTCAAACACATATAGATGTACCTTGCCTATTTAAATTCGTACTACCTAATGAAAGTGAACATTATATGATAATATTAACCTTCCACACTTCTGAGGGGACAGGAAGATCTAAATATAGCCTGATATTCTCAACGAGCGCTTGTCTCTTTCGACAGAATTATATTTTGAATATATACTAGAATTTAACAGTAGAATTGAACTATTCACATCCACACATAAATATTACATATTTCTCTGGTCATTACATTTAATGTCCTATGTGCAATACATTACATTGTACTACGGGCAATGCACAAAAATTCTCCTTAAAAATGTGTAATGGTGAAAAATTCAAAATGTTTAATGTAAATGAGAATTTTTACTACATACTTAATAGCACTTTGCACTGGCCGCGTTAGTCTCATTATTTGGAGACTCTGCAGCATCGCTGATCGGGAAGTCCTAGAATTCTAATTCCAACGGTGGCGGATGTTTGACTGTAATTACAGATGTAGGTCGTATTTAGCTACTGCTTGGATTAGAATTTAAACTGTCGGCTGTTCTGATGATTAGTTTTCCCTGGATTCTCTGATGAATACCTTAGCACACGGACCACTTGTGGCGCGCGATCTTCCCTTGCTCATTCTGCCCCCTTACTTGAATACACACACATACTAGCTTTCACAACTCTTCCTCACATGACAAGAAACCAGGGGCTTAGATCTTGTCCCAGCCCGACACCGCCACCTCCCAAGACATAACATGCACTACACTTACATTGTAGTTAACGCGCCCGAAAGCACTAAACAATATTAGCAATTCGAAGAACTCAATTACGGAAAATAATAAAAACTGATTAACTTTTTGAGAATGTGTCATTAACGCTGTTTCACCAAACTACTCCGAAAATAAAATTACAGATTCAAGTGTTATTTAGTGTCTTATGGACATTGCCAGCAAAGTGCTGCTTTCGAACAAACTCTCTCTCTCTCAGTTGAAGAGCAGCTACGCTCCAGCTTTACTTGTTATGTGGATTCTGCTTTTCCGTTTTGTGAGCTACAGATGTCAAGTAGTGGTGCTATGAAGAACGGCGCAGTGTCTCGCGTGCTACATCGCATTCTAATCTGTTTAATGTGGGTTAGGTGTTTGGTTTTTCTCCACCATCTTCCCACCTGTTACGTATCGGTACTTAATTTTTGTCCTTCACGTTTTCTCATTTTTTCACTCCACTAAGAGTTGAATTTAAATGACTTTCAGAACATCAAAGAAGGTTGAAATTACTTTTATATGTATATTCTCATTAAAAAATTGTAACCGTCTCAGAAAAAATGTTATTTGAGCGATTCTAAAATCGCGCAATCGCGCGTTCATTTTCGCAGAAATATTTGTTTGTGTTCATCATCTTGAATCATTGTGAGCGTTAGCAACTTTATCATGTATCATTTTATGCACTTGCACTCAGAAATGCAGTAATGTGTAAAAACGCTCGTAATATACGTAAATATTAACGACATAGGAAATGAACCAGAAAATTATATTTGTGTAATTAAAGAAAAAATACATCAAAATAGTATTAATGTATCGTTTATCAGTAAATTTTGCACTGTATCTACTGAATGTTTAAGCCAAACCTTTCAAGCCTTATTAAAAAAAATACATTTTTAAATATTTTAATATTTCTGTCAAAATTGCGCGAAAACTCTAATATTTTCAAAAATATTAAATGATATTTGTGAAGAACTTGTTTCATCTAAAAAATCTATTTTAAATTTTATAATTGTTGATAGACGTTGAAAGAATTCAATCTCCGATAATTTTCGAAAAATTCAGAGATGATCGTGAATATCTACCCATTCCATCTTCATCAGTGAATTCCACTCTATTCTTAAGAGAATTGTAAAAAATAGATTTTAAGACAATTTTGTGAATATTTGAAAAAATCCCGAAGATTTTAAATAAAGTACCCCGAATACGAGAAAGAATTCATTTAAAAATTGCAGTTTCTGGGGTCGGTCCGCATAGATCTAGAAATGTTCATTGTGGCAAAATACTACGAACCTTACGAATGGTTTAGGCACTAGTGTTGTTTATGGACGGGTAGGCAGGTGAACAGATGGACAGGCATTAGAAAAAATCTCTTTTTCGGTATCAAATGACCCTTAAATGTGCATTTCCGTTAAAATATAAAAATCTAATTACCATAGGATTACATAACTTCCTCTTTTCAAGAAATATACTTATGAGCCATATTAATATATTGGAAGAAATATCTCGAAAACTACACATCGGATTAAAAAATGGGTAATAAAGTTGTTTGTTTCGGCAAGGGATATCCAATGATACCAACCTCCCCTACTACACCCCTTCGAGGTAAGGGAAGAAGGAGAACAAATCTTAAATAAGAACCTCCATTTTTTATTGTAGATTTGGATTTCAAAGAAAAAAATAGACCTCTTTGAGCTATTATTAAAGTCATTTTGGCTGATAGATCATGCTTTAATCGTCAGAAATTTAATTGGTTAAAAATCATAAAAAATGGGAATATTTTGAGAAAATCACATGATAGAAAAATAAAAGTAAAAGTTAACGATATTTTCAAAATTGATATCCTGGGGCTCCATTCTTCGCCGCCGCACCCCATCCCCTGTAGCCGCTGTTCGGTGATGGAGAATCACGGGCTGTCGCACCAATTAAAACATACGCATAAATATTAATGTGGTCCTATTGTTATTACATTACTATGTACCATGCATAATACATTTTTATTGCCCTATGGGCTATACATAAAAACTGTCATTAAATATATGTAACATCCATTGGACATTTATAAGTTTTCACCATTACATTGCCTGCATCACGAGTATGAGTATACATATTTTTATTTATTCCCTCTATATTTTTTAATTTAATAATGCCATTTCTTTTAAATAATGTTTAAACCATGATGATTACTGTTTAAACTAAATCTCCAATCTACAAATCTATTTCCCCAAAAACCTTTTACTTTAAAAATGTTTATTTTAACATCATGATTTGTTTTATCAGATGAAAATATTTCATCATGGAAATTAAAGGTTTTTAATATTTTTTTGCCTTCCTTTTCTTCTTATACTCCTGTACAATTACATACACCTCCTCCATTTTCATTTCTGAACATCCATTTGACACATTATGTCACTTTCAATATTCATACAGCTACTTCCTTGTACTCGCCTTCTACTATTAAAAAATGATTAAATACTTTTTTTATCCAGTAAATTATAGTGTAAAAATATGCAGTTTTTAAAGTGAAAAAGTAATCTCATCACTTTTTGATCTATAAACGGAGATGATAAAAAATTAGGTGAATTAGGACTTGAGTGTTTTAAAAATTCACCAATTTTTGAGTTCTGTCAAGCTATTGGTTTAGATGATGAAAAATGTGAGTTTTAGTTACAATCGATTGGAAAATCATGTGCTGACATCAAAATAGATTAAAGTACTGATATTAAGATCGAGAAAAATATTAAAACTTCTGAAAATAAAGATGCAAATATTAAAATAGATAACCTTTTTGAAATTGGATATGATGAAAATATTAAATTATAAGAAATTGTGGATGATATTGATAATGATGATGATGAAGTACTTGATATGAAAACTGATGAATAAATAAAATATTATATAATATTATGAATTGCCTATATTAATCAGAACTATAATTATTAATTTCAAACATCCACATGTAGAGACCCTAAAAGGTTGTTACATTAGATATAGCTAATACAAAATCTGTTGAAACATATTGATCAGAAACTAATTTTTGAATAGAACTATTTCTTTTTCTAGTCTCATATATTAATTTTTTACAGCTCAGATGATAGAAGTGATTTTCAGTTGTATAATATTCAATTAATTCTTTAGTTTCTTCTTATCTCTTCCAATCTGTAAATATTTTTCCACCACCAATTAAAATATAAAATCCTTTGATACATATTGGCCTGAAATAATTTTGTCAAAATTACTATTACTTTAATAATTAGAGGGTGCGAATTTCCACGTCTAATTTTCAGTATAATATTCTATAAATTGTCTAGTTTGGTCATATCTTTTCCAAAATCTAAACATTCATCTCCAAATTGTATAATATTTGTTTTATTTAACCAAGAATTATGGGTTTCATGAAATCCTAATCATTTTACATATACTTTATTTTCTTTTATTTTTATCAACTTTTCTATTAAATAGATATCTTGATATTTCGTTTTTTATTGTTCATATTCATAAGATGAACCTTGAATATCTTTCAGGCTAAATGTATCGACACTAGTTCAATTTGTCACCACCACATAGCAGCACCAAAATAAGCCAAAATTGCTTTCCTAATAACGTAACAAGTGGTCCTATTTTCAATCAGTAAAAGCCTCTTTGAAAAAAATTGAAAAAATGAGTTTTGGAAATTTTATTTATTAATAGTTTTGCGAAGACATTTAAAAATGTGGGCTGAATATAACGGCGTATCAATCGTCCAAATCGACTGAATAGGCGCATCGTAAAGTGAATTTTGGCAAAATACAATGCTCGCCGCCCCCATGCCGCGCCACCACCGCCGCCGCCCGTGGGGGCGCCGGCTCCGAAGGGCACGGAAGCATTCCGAAGAGAGGCGAGCTGGGAGCGAGGCAGGCAAGCAGGCGGTTCCCTTGTGGCGCGACTTACATTTGTCAGATAATGCATTTGCCATTTTCCGCAATACAACATTGGTTTTGCATTATCGTATACGTACCCATATACTGAGTAATATATGTAGTATAGAGAGAGTTATTTGATGATGCGGAAAATCAATTTAGAGATTTCAACAAAATGCATGTTTTGGGGACCTCTGATACCGAAAAAGTGTTGTTCTTTTAACGTCTGTCCGTCTGTCTACCCATCGGTCAACAACTCCGAAACTACAAGTATTCCTATAATTTTATCGAAAGTGAATATTCACTGGTCGATCTGGCCAGTCTCAAAGCTTTATGAGTTCGTAAAATATTGTTTAAAATTTGGGGATACTTTAAATGACCAATGCCAACTTTTAAATTTTTTCAAAAATGTCTCCAGTTTTTTTCTTTGGATTTGTTGTAAGAATAGATTGAAATATGTTTTCGAGGTGGCATATAACCGATGTTTACTGTCAACTTTGATATTTGAAGGTTACAAAAGTTTGAATTTTTCTCCGCGTCTTCTCACAACTACAGTATTGAAGATAGAAATATTTCCTCAAATGAAATTGGTTTTCCCTAATTAGTTCTTTCATTGATGTTATTTCGTATAATATTGCGTGAAATATGTGTATCGTAAAAAATCCTGAAAACAGAATTATTCAAAAACGGCTCCAAATTTTTTCAAACGTTTAGTAGGGATGTTTCTAATTTTCCTGTGTAAGATTATACGCCGTATTGTTTTTTGTTTTTTATTTTTTCAAAACTTACACAATTTTTTTGACATTTATCTCACGTCTTTGATATTTGCATTACCAGCTATTTGTATACATTATTGCATTTGTTTAATTAATGTCTCATAAATAGAAACTGGAAAAATACGTAGTATGAAACGTCAAAAGATGTATATAAATATGTAATAAAAACACTAAGAATATGTAATGTATATGTAAAAGAGTATACATTATATGATGTAATATTAAAATACACACTTATAAAACGAAGATTTACATAATACGAAATAACATTTCTGTAATAATACGATATTAATTTTAAAAGTGATACAAACGTCTTAAAAATAATTTGAACAATACAAATTGATCCATGTTTTGTACCATACAACTTTCCCTTCAGTTATAATCCCTTCATCTACTGTTATTCAGTACGGTCGTTTAGCCGCCAAACTAGACGCAATAGAAACCATCCTACAAGCTGGCGATATCCACAACCAGCAAATTGTCTCTGCAGCGTATAGCAGCGTTCTCAGCGAAGAGTTACATGTCAACAATCGGCAAAGTGTGTCGGAAATTAAGCTTAAGTTCTCGAGACGCGGCGTGATGCTTTTCACACCTGAAGGTGAAACTGATCTCAGTCACTGACGTGTACTTTCCGCCACTGAGAGCTGATGCAGACGAGCAGGTCTGTGAGTACATCCTACCTCGTCTCCATGTACCGAACCTCGAATAGGCAGCACGCAGCAACGATCCAGGAAATGTTTTTTTAATACTTCGTTTCATAAAATGAGACATAAAATTGAAGAAAACTGATACAATAAAAAAATATTTTGTGAAAATTACAAAATATGTAATGTAGTACTAAATATGTAAAAATATGTAACGAAAAATGTTGATATTGTGTTAGGACGGCAATGATTCACCAAAATTAATTTTTTTTAGATCGGTAAGTAGAGAGAAAATATGTATTACATAAAAATACTGTCTCTACTCATAAAGTTCCTTGAAAATTGAAAAGTATTCTGAGAAGTTGAGCTCGCAGTTCTGCATTTCCAGATATACTCAAACGTTAGTTTTCAAAATTTTTCAACGAAAATGTTCATGTATGACGATATTTTATGCAATTTTTGCTTCAATCATTAGGTATACGCAAAATTGAAAATAATGTGAAAAAAATATCTTTAGGTGGGAAGAGGGTGGAGTGAAACCGAAAATATAGTTCAGAGCAAAGAAATAAGGAAATAGTTCGAGAAAGTCTGTACCATTGCGTAGCATCATTGGTTTATTTTATTTCTCAAATCTTGCTACTGGTGTTATAATTGGAGCAGTCGTTCTCGCATCCTCTATAACCGAAGTATAGAACGGAATTTATCTTGAAAAATTGTGTGTTTCCAAATATTTCCGATTTTTACCTGGTCAACTTTGGAAGAAGTCCCGTAGACTGAGGTGACATGGTGGCTAAAGAATGATCAGTAGTAGCGATAGCGGAGATGGAGCGGGAAGGGTAAAGCGAAGAAGGGCAGCGAGCAAGCGAGCCAATCAGTATTAGTGAACTTGGTAAGCGCAATCGCAATGGTCTCTATTTACGAACCACAGTTCTAGTGCCGCGTCGAATTCGGAATTCCCGGACCTCCTCCTCACGAGGTCCGTAAAATTAACATAGCAAAGTTTAAAAAAATTGGAGTGAAACTCAAAATTTGTCGCTTTTTGTTGCTAATTTGTTACGGAAAAACAATTGTCGCTTTTTATTTGACCCTCTATTGGCAAACTGGACATCAAGTTCTCACCGTAAGTACCAGAAAACGAATAAATTACAACGATAAATAAAAAAAATAGTTACATGGGAATTTGTCGCTTTTTTGTTGCCCAGTAGTACCCGAAAATAAATTTTGTTGCTCTCCAGTTCCCACCTAATACCAGAAATATGAAATTTGCTCTCTTTCCGGCGAGTGATGGTGAAGGAAACGACTGTCCATCACATATAGGTACCACGGAACAACAATCTACACCGTGGTTTCACAAACGTGGTGGTCAGATAGAATCGGACGAGTAGAATAAATGAAGATTTTCGGCATCACATAAAAAGATGAAGATTCATAATTGTTATAATTGTAGGGGAATCAGAAGACTTTGAAGTGATGGTAACAGTTTCATGAAATACAAAAAGAACGAGCATATACATTTTACTTTCGTTTTTTTCAATAAATCGTGTATATTATTACAACGGAGCCCTTTTGCGTTCCTTTCATGCATTCAATTTATCTGGGCGTCCAGCCGCTGCAAAGGATTGGGGCTTGCAGGTGCTAAGAAGGGATTCTCACAGCCGTTGCTTTACTTGGGCAGGCATTAAATCTATGTCCAGAAGTAAACCAAAGAGCCATCTCAGCATTTGCTCAAGTATCAGTGAAATTAGACGAAAACCTGGTCGAGATGGGGCTCATTGACTCAGAAGTTGAAGTACAATAATTGTTTCAGGTACTTCAAAATTATTCAATCTAAGTGGTAAATATTACATTACATGTCACTGTTAAAATGAATATAAGTTTCCTTTTGGATGCTCATTATTATCTCTAATTGTTTAGAGACAGTTGTGCAGAAAACAAAATTCTCGGGGCTTAAACTTTTGTATCGAATTAAATCGATTAATGTCATATGGCAAAGTGTTGTAAAATAATGTATGTGTATGTAAATTTTTTGTAGCGTAGTGTTGATACTGGCACAAGGTTTGCAAATGCACAAAGATTATGTAAGCAATCACCATATACATTTAATTTCAAAATTTTAATAATCTAAGTTAAAATATCGCCCAAAATCAATCTGGTTTTGCAATCTCTAACATTTTCACGTAAGGAATAAATTGATTTGAAAATGACAACGCGCTACTTTACCACTTTTTCAAATTTGTCCGAAAGCAAGAAAACATTTTTCAAATTTGCTTTAGCTATTTTACGTCGGAAAAGAGAATCACAAAGTGAATTCTATCAAGGAGACAAACACCGTTTTGGGATCAAAAATTGAGTCGTAGGATAAATGTGCTCGTGCGTAATATCTGCTCATTCTTTCCGGTAGTGGGATGATAACGGAAGATCTTAGAAGAAAAATATGTGCAAAAAAAGATGGGATGCGATGGAATATTGGTGATATTACACAATTAGTTCAATTTCCTTTTTGAAATCAGCCTCAAACAATTTTATGACGGTATTCGAAGGAAGAAGGAAATATGTGAACTTTATAAATAGTTTTATACTACTAATACAGATGATGTGAGACCATTTGCTTTTGTTACAGCATCACTAGTTTGATATGTGGGGGGAAAATATACTGAGATGCAAAGTGTAGCAGGCATAAACCGACTGCCTGGCTTGCCTGTCTCGCAAATTCTGGCCTCCTCTGCCGGGGCTGGCCGAACGCCTGGCCGTGCCGCCTCGCCGAGAGAGGGCCCTCATCGGGAGGATGACGCAACGGGTGAAAGGGGGAGGAGGCGAGGTGTTTTCTCAAATTTCACTTTACGACGCTCTTAGTCATCCCATTTGCATGATTGACACGAAGTTGGATTCTGGGAATAAGTAGCCATGACGCTTTTAGCCCACATTTTTTTGTTTTTTCTCTGAAGTTCGAGCGCTAATTTCAAATTCGAGTTTTTACCAGATTTTTGGAAAAAGGTCGTAGTGAAAGTTCTATTTTAAAACGCGTCAAATGCTGTTTACAGATCACGAATCGGGCGATTGGTTCAGACTTTATAAGTAAATTCCCCTTTGACAGTGCTGCCATCTACTGAATTTTCATACAAGTATTTTTCGGTGCATTTAGCCATAAGATGATAAACAATACGATTGGGATGAATAATTTTAACGATAGCAAATATTTTTTTGACCAATTACCTGTATATTATTTATCAAATAAAGATTTTAATTTACTTACTCTTATTTTATCACCAATTTTGAATTTCGGTAAAATAAAAGTCCTATTTTTTTGTAAACAGTTTTAGGTGACAAAACATTTTAGGTGACAAAAGATCTAAATTTATGAAAAAATTAGGAACATTTTTAGGAAAGGTCTGGAGCATTAGGGAAACTGAAATTAGGGAGTAGGAAAACAGCACTGGTTAGCTTGAACGGAGCCTAAACTGGAGAGAAATAAATAAGTCAATAAGCTAACAATAAGTACGTAATTTTATGTTAAGTTAGCAAACAGTCAGTAAACAGAAATAAGTCATAAGTCGTAGTCAATTTGTAAATAACTGGTCAATACAATAAATAAAATAAAACTGGCATAGTAATAAGCACATTAGAGGGTGAAGGGAAGGGGGGATCGAAAATGTAAGGGCAGAGGCGTTGGTGCGGACGATCTTCTGTGTCGCCGTTTGATTTCAGGTGCTGAGGAGGCCAAGCACTGGAAGGAGACGGCGGGACGCCCACGCCAGAAAATAAAATAGCTAAAATAAACGTCGGATAGATTAGAATGTACTCGGCTTCTGACGGCAGGTTTTTCTTCCTTCAGGGGGAATCAACGTTGCGTCGTGAATTTTTTTCGCGTAGGCTTATGTACTTCTATAATAATACCTTCTCGAATTTTTTTTTACAAATGTACTTTTTTCTTTCCACAAACAGCACATGCACCAGCTTTTCTAGATCTTCCGTATTTCGTTGTTTCCTACTTTGAAATATATTAGTATTTCTTTAGACCTGAAACATTAAGTATTCGTGTATAAACTAAAAATTACTCAAGGTTGATTTGAATTATACCTTGAATAGATACAAGAAACAATGGTACATGTCTAGTAAAGTACTTACTAATTGAAAATATTTTATATCTTTCTTGAATCGTACAAACAATTACGTATCTCAAAAACGAAAGTCGATAGCGCCGATGGGATTGCGGAATTTTGCATCTCGTTTAAAGGCAATTTGGAAATGGAAAACTCTTTTTACACAAAATTTAAGCTTGTATAAACAATTTCCATTTTTTCAATTCTAAGTAGGAGAGGGTACCTGATGTAACAGAACAGAAAACTACCAGTTACCAATTTTGCGACAATTAACAATTTTATAAACAGATACGAAATCCGTGCAATTCTTGTCAGGAAATATCCCCAAATTGCCTTCCAGATGAATTTTACAAAATAAGAATTCTTGCAAGAGAGGCGTAATTATTGATAATACCTACTTTATGTTTTGCTTAAGTTCTCTGTATGGAGTTGATCTTCTAATTTTTCTGTTTTTGTTTTAAATGGTTCCTTTGTAGTGATCTATCAATTCGAAAAATACACTATTTTCCATTTTTTGGAATTCTATAAATATATGAACAATTGCAATTTTTTTAAAATTTGACGCGTCTTAATAGACGAAACGCATGTTCTAAACTCCTTAAGGTGCGTTGAGAACATTGGAGTAATCCTCCGTTAATAAGCGCCCTCTAGGGGCCGCTGTGTAATCTAGCTACGTCAGTCACAGTCAAGTCAGCCGCCGATAAAGTCAAATCGCCGATATGTAGCGTCTTCACTCGTCATCTACCCATCGGCCAGAATTGGGAAGGAATAGGGATAGGAGTAAAGTTGAGGACACCTCAAAGGGTTTGGACTAGTCATTGTGAAGCAGGAAAACTCGTTTTGTCGAAACAAATTTCACATGAGGTTCTACGGGGATTCTACGGAAATCGAACCCGGAACCTGAGTGGTGAAAGGCAAGTGACTGTGCCACTGAGCATCGAAAGATTGCCATTTTAATAGTTTTCTTATCGATAAATCAATAGTAAACAGGTTATTTGATAATGGTCCATTACTTATAAACAATAATATAGAAAGTATACGAGTATGAGAGTCTAAACGCTCTAAAAGTAGTGTTATTTTACAAAATAAGAATTGTGCATCGCGGTAAATAGCAGTACATTGTGCGATAGTGTAGATTGCAGTGAACAGTGTAAATAAATAATCAGAAGTGAACTGTGTAAATAAATAATCAAGAGAACGGAGTCGTGTGTAAGAAAAATAATCAAGTGGAGCACACAAAGGCTGTTTAACATATTTGTAAATAGATCAAGTAGTTTTCGTATATAATTCTTTAGAAATAAACGTTATTAAATTTTACCCGCGTGTGTTTTAATTCACCACCGAGAAATGGTACAATATCGTTATAGTAGGGTATTGATATACGTTTATTTATGAACAATAGGAATTGAAGAAATGTGAACTTAGGTAAATAGTTAAGTAAATTTCAATGAAGGTCCGAGTTTGCAATTCAAACATACATTTAAAATTCAATTATCCTAAGTTCAAAACAATTCCTCGAAGTATTCTTGTCCATTCGACACTGACACACAAATCCTTTTTGACACTACCATCAGAATCCAAGTGGACCTTTTGAGGTCATCGCTTATGTTGGAAACGTAAGTTCTTTCAAATGTTCTAAATACGTAAATGCCGAGGTCATCTTAACGAAACAAAAAACAAATCTCTGAACATAGGAAAGAATCAATCGTTATTTCGATAACGAAGCCTCAACTTCAGAGCCATAATATCCACAACTTACTGTGTTCATTCGAATGTGCCCCTTGTCTCTGAGTAGCGAACATAGCTGAGTAGATTATGTTAAATCGTTAAAACTGAAAACAACGATTTAAGAAGATGAAGATTACATCTCATAATTGTTTGTAGAAAATCATTTTCAGCATATAAACTCCAAGATACGAAACCCTTAAATAGTCTGATTGGGTTCAGTGGACTCCAGGCAAGTTAGTTTTTTATACATTTTATTTTGTATATTTGCACATAGGTCAGTAAATATAACTATACATATGTGTTAAAAGACTTACTATACTTAAATGTATACTTACATACAATTACAGGGAGGAAGAATTCCCGTTAAGGGGTCCTCAGTCACGATCTAAATCTGCAAATTGTTTTTAGGAATATGTGGTATGGATATTTGTTTTTTATTCTTGTTTCGAACATAGGGTTTTTAGCCACTTTGAAGGGTGAAAGGGCTGGGATTTGAGATATGTTAAAATAAAAGTTGGATGACAGATACGCGCTGTGTTGTTCTACATGTTCCAGGCTAAATTCATTATGAAGTTGGTAGTTGGTTATATACCAAGGGACATGAGCATCTATTAAGAATTTATTGTGCAGGACTTGTAATTTGTGAATGTTTGTTTTGGCGGAGTTGATTGAAATTGGGCTCGCATATGGCATTAGCGGTCTTAAGATTGTTTTGTAAATTGCTATGGCTGATTTGTAGTATATTGGAATATTTCTGTAGATTAAAGGTCGTAGCTGTGACAGTTTTATTTTGGCTTAGGTCGCAATAATGTTTTCCTCAATTTAACTTGGTATCTAGGTATAAATATAAGTATTTAATGGGTTTATTAGGGTGGTACCAATCTATTGCATAGTTATTTAGCATGAGGGGGAGAGTAAGGTTTAATGCAAATATTTTTGCAGCCCTTTTGCTAGGGTTTAATTTAATTTTAAGTTTGGCGGCCCAACTGTCTAACATATTTAAATAAAGTTGGATAAGAGTTCTCAACTCGCGGAGGTCTGTACCGGAGGTAAAAATGACCAAGTCATCAGCATATTGCGCGATCGAAATTTTATTTAGTGTGGGTTTGTCAGCAACATAAAGGTTGAATAGAGTGAATGATAACGGCGAGCCTTGTGGAAGTCCTGTTATGATTCTAGGGTTAGATAAATGGTTGTTGACTATGACGGAGAAGGATATATTCTTTAAGAAATTTATTAATATTGACTTTTAGTACTGAGGGGGACGTGCCTATTTGAATGAGTTTATATACCAGACCTTGGTGCCAAATTCGGTCAAATACTTGTGTGATATCAAGAAATATAGCTATGATGGGATGTTTTTTTGAAAAGCAGAATAAATGAGTTCTGAAATTTTTAGTAATTGATGTTGTGAAGAGATTTTTTCTGTAAAACCGCACTGTGCCCCGGGGATGGCGTTAGTTGCTTGTAGATTATTTTTCGGTCTTTTTAATATGATTTGTTCAAATATTTTGAAAAAGATAATAAACTGATTGGGTGGTAACTCACGATGATTGTTATGGTTTTATTTGGCTTTGCTATTGGCCAATTATAAGGGAAGTACACTATTCTGAAACATGAATGGAACATATTGTTTAAATTCTATTATGTAAGGGATGTGCACTCATGTTCTCACAGACAGTGCTCTCGAAATGCGTTGCGAGGGCCTCTGCCTTCTGTATCGATGATAAGGCTTTACTTGAGGTTGTGTTTAAAGGAGGAATATATTTTTTTCTTTAAGATCTTTTTTGTGAATTGCCATAACGTAGTATTTGCTGGCGTTAAGTGATTGAATTAGATTAATTAGATGCGGCGGCGATGGTGTGACGGTTAGCGTACCGGACTGTTATACCCTATCTCGCGGGTTCAAACCAGATCGAAGCCGTGGATTTTTAGGGCGACAAAATCCTTCGTACGCCTTCCTTCGGAGGGTAAGTAAAGCCGGCTGTCCCATGTTCGTAGATTTACTTGCATGTAAAAGATCCTCAAGCCTAAATGACTCCTCTGAGCTAAATTCAAATCACCTGTTTCTCGCCTAAGAAATACCTCCTTTCTATGCTAGTTGATGAAAGGAGCGTAGCGAAAATTGCGTGGTCAGACGGAAGAGCGGGCCTGATGGCCCGAGTCTCGCCACGTAAAATAAGGCAAATTCAATTCAATTAATATACTACTCATTATTGTGGTTTTTGATAAGACGTTTTATCACGTTTATGATTAGATTAAGTCCTTTCTTTAGCTCTTGTGTTCTTAGTTGTGCCCAGACTCTTTTGGTTCTGTTGTTTTACGGATATTGCTTTCAAGAGGTAGGGGTTAGTCTATTTATAGGTTTGTGTTCTGTGTTTGGAGTGGTATTCGGAATTTTTGATGCCTGCACTAATGAGGTCGGTTAGAAAGTTAACAGATTGATCTATTTCGAGGGGGGTATTTAGTATTTTAATTTTGGGTATTGAATTATTTAATGTTTCGGTGAACTTTTTCCAGTTAATTATTAAAAAGTTAGCTTTAGGCAATGGAGCATGTTGAGGCGACATTTGCTGTGATGTGAGTAATACAGGGATATGATCAGAATAAAGTTCAAATATTAGCGAAATTTGGAGGTCAATTAATTGGATTGTTGGTGAAAAGTTGGAGGTCAATGTTATGCGTTGGTTAAGCCAATGCCGAGGATGTCAGGCTTACGTAATCGATCACGCGGGTAAGTGAGTTCACTGGGGGATAGAATTTTAATATTAGTATTATTGGCTAGTTGAGCAAGTTTTTTATCGTCTTGATTGTTGCATTGGCAACCTCAGTTTGACATTGAGGTCTCCTATAGCAAGAATTTTTAGGTGGGATTAAATAAGTTTTGAAGGTTTGCATTTATTAATTTGACTGGGGGGGTTCTACGCAGCTATAATCTTCAAAGGGTGGTTTTTAGACTTTTTTGATACTGCTATTGTTTCTAAACCTGGTGTTTTCGTAAAAGTTTCCTGGTTGTGTGTGTGTATAGATTTTATAGCGATGAGTACGCCCCCTCCTTACGAATCAGTTCTATCCGATCTATATACTTTAAAATTGGGAATAATTGGTTTGATTTTACTGCTTACGTGCGTTTTGGTAATACAAGCTATATATACGTTGTAGTGGTGGAGGAAATAGATGGGTTCAGATTTTTTTTTTTCGTGATTGAGTTTGCGTCCCAATTTAGGATGGTAATATTGTTTTGAATTTTATCGGCCATTATTTTTGCTTAAGTATTCGGTTACGGAATTTTGAATAGTGCTAATTATAAATGGGATAAGTGAATTGATGAATTTAATGATGCAGGAGGTGATAGTGTTGATTGTTGTGGTTATTATTGGATTGTTGGATGAAGTTTCACTAGAGTGGGGCGTTTGATTGGAATGAAAGGCCGTTTTGCGAATTGCGCGGAGATAATATTGTTCAAGGATGAGATATGGGAGAAGTTTTGAATGGGCTGGGTTTGAAGCAGTTGTGGAAACGAGTTATTTAATTGATTTTGAACAGGTGGAGAGTTTTTGGAGTTTGATATATTACTATTGACACAACACTAAATTTTCAGAACAGTATGCACCATTTATAACATGGTTGTAGTTGTTTTTCGTGTGTCCGTAGTCTAAGCGCCGTTGGCCTTCTTTTGATTTCCAACATTTTTCAGTAGTCACACGATGATTGCAAATTTGAGTAATTGTAATAATCAAGTCTACGAGTTCATTACCACTAAACGCGGCCGCAACTACAGGTATTGGGATATTGTCTTTATGCAGTCTGGCAATTTTAATAATTGATGGGTGTCGTGAGGGATCTGTAATTTTTTTTCTGTTATGGCTTGGTGCAGATTTTTAAAGACAACAGAAAATTTTCTATTTGGTGGTTCCTTGTAAAAATGGAAAATTCTGTTTGTCACTATGAGGTATTTAATGATGTTGCGGAAGTCGGTTATTGTGTTGGCACTGACTTTTATTTCATAGTTTTGAATTCTGCTACAAAGTTACTGGTTACTTTATTTATCAGCTCCTTGATGTAATTGTTTGGGTTGGAGATTCTGGCAACGAAAATTGGGGGAATTTTAGCTAGTAACTGTGATTGTTCACTGAAATGATTTGTAAGGTATTGAAATCGATTGATTTCTGGTGAAGTCTGCGTCATCTGTCAATACACCAAATCGGGTGTCACGTTTGCAGTTATATAAAATGGGATCTAACGGATAATCTGAAACATCTTTTTTATGACTTTTCTTTTTATGTTCGTGAGGATCAATAAAATCAATTTGACCTTTTCCGTGCAAGATTTCCTGATGATGCTGCTGATGTTGATGACGATGACGACTGCTCAATGTGCAGCGAACCAACTGTGATACCCAGATCCATGCTGCCTTCAGCGGAGAGCGGGGTTTGAGATGCCTGACCACTTGTATCCATCGGTACACTGGTTAACTCTTGTTGTACTTGATGCACTGCACTGCAGGAGAAACGACTGATGTTGTCTACATAGTGTAGTGTTAAGAAGTGATTGGTAAGTGATTGGTAGAGTTTAGAAGTGATTGGTAAGCGCGGGCGCAAGAACCAACTCTCCAATTGCATTAGCAGAGCATGGGAACGCGGACTAACCACAAGTTAGTAGCTCACTGGGAGGAGCCATGGCATTTTTTCGAAATCTTATCGTGAAACTTAAACCTTATTTAAGGTAACTATTACTGTGAAAAGTGTAGCTTCAGAAAAAACTGATAGTAGGAAAGCCACTTGTTACTTATAAATAATTGTTGCAAAGAAAGGAATTAAAAGTATTGTAATATAATCATTTGTGAGAAACACAAAACAATATAATACATTATTTAATATGTAAACATTTCCTATCAAGCATTCTGAAATTCATGATCATATTTTTAAGGCAATTTGAATTTTGACGTTGCTACACCATTATTATCGATATGCCAGCAATGCACATGTTTTGTTGCGCGTCATGAAATTGAAATCGCAAAATTTTTCTACATAAGCAAGGATTCACGAAAACAAGGTTTTCGTTATTCAATTAAAGATCACTAACCGATGTCTCAAGTAAAGAATCATGGCAGTATCGTAATTGTAAATATTGTTCATACAATTTTCTAATGATTCTGAAATGTTGAGGAAGAGAACTAGAGAACATGTCAAATGAATTATCAATGTAAAAATATAATTAGTATTATTTTCCATAAATTTTTCAAAAGTGGACAATTTTCTATTATGCTACTGAAGACATTATCGTTATCCCTTCCGAATGATATTAATTTCCAAATTGTAATAACTAATATTGTTAATAAATAATGCTTATAATATGTGCATAAATTGTAATTTTAAAATGTTCGCTCAAGTTAAATATTTTTAAGTCCCTGCTAAAAGAAGAAAAAATTGAAAATCCTAAAATCTTACGAATCGATGTAGTTTTCTTAAAACTTGCCATTAAGACAAAGAAAGTAACAAATAGGTCTTTGAAAAAGTGTCAAGAAATTTTGATGATTTTCCAATTAAAACATTTAAACGGAACTCAGTTTCCTCGAATGTGTTATCTTACCAACTTATATTAAGTCTCAGTTCAACCCTGAAACAGTGGCTGAAGTATTAGGCTCAATTGGCCACTTCGTGTTGAGGCAGCTCTCGCATCTTCATACGTGCCTGCCGCTCAGAGGGTTGTTCGTGCTTATCGCAGAGTGCGAAGATAAGACCTTGGGCAGCCGGTGCCGGGTCGAAGGCGCAAAAGTGTACCAATAAACCTTTGTTCGGATTTGTAGTGAAAGTGAAATATAATTACTAGTGGAGTGAACCACATGTTAAACGGCGATGTCCCCCTAGGGGGACATATCTCTAGGTCAGTGCAAATATTAAACAATGAAAATGCAGAAAAAATGTATATAGACCCAAACAATGCCTCTGCAACTATGGAGGATGAACTCGCAAAAATTCACCAACAATACGAGCAACTACTACTACAACAAGTATCGAAAAATTAGCTTCAGGAGCAAATACAGGAAAACCAAATGCTACTTTACCAAATTCAACAACGCGATCTTCAAGACCAGGGTAAGAGAATAAGCGAGCCAGCTGTTCACACCCGTGCACAAAACAGTGAAGATACTTTGCTCTCAAACAACGAAAACACAAAACGAAAGCTTTCGTATAACAAAAACACAAGGACAAGTGAGACCAACAGCAACTCAGTGGAATATAATATACCTACTCATTCAAGGTTCACTCCGCTCGGTGAAGAAAAAGATGAAGTAATAGAAACGTCAGTAGGTACGAAAGAGAACAATATTAAAATTCTTCCAATATTCGTTCATATGGCTAGCAATGAGTATTTAACCCTCCTACAGCGCTTAAATTCAGCTACAATAAATGATTTTCTAATTAAACCAAATGGCGAGGTCACTAAAGTGAACTTCAGTTAAATCAATGATTTTAGAACATTTAGAAAATACTGTGAAAAAAAACAATATAGAATTTCACACTTATCGAGATCCAAGTAGTAAAGTGTTATCCGTAGTAATAAAAGACATTCCGACATGTTACACCAAACAATATATTATACGAGAACTGAAAAGACTAGAATATTCTGTAACTAGTGTTCAGACTTTACGATAAAGCCAGAAAATCTATGAAAAGTAGTAGCAGTAGATTTTGTTGGCAATCCCAAATCCAAAAATATATTTTACCAAGTCAAACTGATGTATAGTGTAATACGAGTGCAACTAAAAAACAAGCATAACCAGCCCATTCAATGTAAGCGCTGTCAGCGATTTGGTCATACTCAGACAAACTGCCGCAATATTCCTAGGAGCGGGAAGCCATCACTATTCTCAATGTAATTAACATCAAAATACCGCCCCTAAATGTGTTAATTGCAAAGGCGATCATACCGCCAATTACAGAGGGTGCCCAGAATTATGAAGCTTTCAAGGACAATCCCGAGGACCTTTAACATTCAAAATAATCTAAACATTAATATTTCCCCCACCTAGGGAGTACAGGACCTTGACGTGGTGGTGGAGCTTGTGTGCCCCCGTGAAACCTGAACTATGCCGCGGTTTAGCGTACTACTGTAGGCCCCCTGCCGACAGTCAAGAGGTCAGACAAGAAGCTACTCCAGAAGAGGACACGGCGTTAAATAGGCCCCAAAGAAAGGCCTGAACGAAGAAGAGGAATTCCACGTAGATCTCGGCTTCGACATGGCAGACTGCCTCGAAAAGGGTAGCGGAAACTCTTAGCCCAACAAAGCAATCCGCCTAGTCGTGGCCCAAAATACCACCCAGCTTGTTTGGAAGCTGAGTGCAGCTCCATTACCAAACTTAACCTGCGCCAGCGGCTCGTAACGCGCCAGGGGATTCAATAACTACTGCTTTCTTTTCACAATGCACAACTGGATGGATCATCGGAACGACTTAAGCATGTCAAGATAAACGATTCGCGTATTAGGACGACTGAAAACTAGCTACCGAAATGTTCAAGGTAGGTAAAAAGAAGAAAGAAGTAGATAACAAAACTAAACGAAAAAGGAATAATATAGCTATGATAACGACGAAAACCAAAAAAGCTGAAGTACTAAATATGAAACATTATACGAATCTACTTTGATAACTTCAAATACGGCAATAAGTGGAGCAATTATGGAACAAGAGTTGGAAAAAATAGATAGGATATTCCTTTTAAATGAGGCAATTGACGGCAAATTCAAAATAGAGAGGGCCACTAAATACTTATAGCGTTATGCCGCCAGAAAAAAGGAAGGAAAAGAGGACACACGGACTTTTTATGACGATCTTCAAAAACAAATAAGCAAAATAACAAAAAATAATCATTGTTCCTCGTCTGTGCACCTAAACGCCAGTTTGGTTAACATTCCGATTCGGGATTTCGGGTATTTGGAGAACAGCACTTAAAAAAAAGGAAAGAACCTTAAGACCAGTTTGCAGCCTTCAAAAAGTTGAAAATTCTAAATACCTTTTCAGGAAAAAAAAACACAATTCAACCTGGAGTGCCAGAGGCCTCAGATCACTGATAATAATGTTAATCGCAAATATAAAATTAGTAACCAAAAGAGAATGTACAATACACGAGGATTAATATATATTCAGACCACTACCTAGTGATTGCAACAATAAGCAATGGTACAAAAATGGTCAAAAAATTAACCAAGGGAAAAGACAATCAGGAAATTTTCCAAAGTCTACTTGTAACAAAGAAAGCATAAAAAGACTATATCAAAATCCGATTACAAAATTTCGTCAAGTGTTCCAAACTGTTGATGATTGGGATAAGAATCAGAATATAAAGAAGCATAGAGAGAGGCACATATGAAACTTAGAAAGAAAAAAAAAAGCATAAAAAAGAAAGGACTGAGATATGGAACATAATAGCGAAAACCATAAAAGATACAGATATATCATATAAAAAATTCCTCAAAACAAAACCCAAGAAGCAAAAAGAAAATATAAACAAAAAAGAATAACGCAAACAAATAATAAGATCCCACATAAAATGACTCATTGATAGATTATAAGGCACCATCAACATGATATACAGGAAACAATTGTTCGCTACAAAGCGTTAAGACATGTAAAATCAGACGGAGAAAGATTTGCAGATATACGCAAATAATCAAGAAGAAACAATGGAAGGAAACACTATATTAAACCTTTGGTGTACTGGAAACTGTTGAACCCTAAAGAGAAAGAGCTTCGCTACAACAATACAGTGATTCCATCTTCCTTGAGAATTAAAGCAAAGCCTTGAACAGTATAAAAAACAGGAAGCATTCGTGGTCCTGATGGAAGTAACATGGAACTCATAAAAGATGCGCAGCCCCCTAAGCGAAGTGACTGCTTCATCGCTTCAACGAAATGCTGGAAATCTTATAAGATACCCAAAAGATGAAAAAACAGAGATCAATATCTATCTTAAAAAGGTAGAAGAAATGAATGTGAAAACTACAGGGTATCACCTCATGAATGCCGTATAAAATATTTTCAAAAATTATCAACGCTCGATTGAAAACATACAAGCTAAATTACAAGAAGAACAATCCGGACTTCGGAAAGGACCTTCTTTGTAAACACCAACATTTTTAGTCTAAAAAAGAATATTGGAAAAACTCGACGAGAAGTAAATAAGGGAAAACCCACATATCCTTTATTGACTTCAGAAAGCTTTTGATACGTGGACAGACACAACTATGGAAACATAATGAACAATGCATCCCGAACCACCTCATAAAAACCATCAAAAATATGTATCACGAACCAAAAATTATAATAAATACTGGCATAAAGAAGACTGCAAAGAAATAATAATAAATAAGGGACTTAAACAAGATGTATTAATCTCCAACACTATTCAATATATATAATGATACCTTATTTAAAAATGGAAGATCATAGCTAGTTGCGAATACAGTTGAACAGAATTAAACACCTAAACGTCTACTTTATGGCAGATGACGTTACAATACTGCAAGAAATGAAGATGATCTGCAAAAAAGCTTATACACACTGCATCAACTGAAGAAAAGAGTAGAATCTCCGAATTCCTAAAACGAAGACTAAAGGATGGCCCATTTGCCTGGAAATACCCCATACGCCAAAAATATTATTGACAAACACAGTATCACCAGACTTCAAATTTTACCCTTGTTGTGACATTAGTTATGACCACAGATAAAGACATAGAAAATAAAACTATATAAATTTCAATCAATATGTGAATAATAAACAGAACCACTACAGAACAAACAAGGAAAACACAAAAATAAGTTCTTTAAGACAATGCTGCTCCATCTCCCTGTATCGTAGTGAATCGGGATAAAATAAAAAAAAGACCAAAGTAAGCTCCAAGCAGCAGAAATGAGATTTCATAGGAAAGTTAAAGCTGCATTAAACAAACCAGATAAAATTGAGCACATACCGTAAAGAACTAGATGCTATACAACCATAAAGAAAAGATCGTAAAAACAGAAAAATGGCGGCGCCATATCGAGAAGAATGAGAATCGTATTCCACCAATTAGTGAGAACTACCAACCGAAGGAGAAGAATATCGGCCGACCCAGAAAGAGATGTCCTGACGTGCAGAGCGAAGACGGAACAGGCACTTCTGCCTAATCCCTGAAATGGAGAAGAAGAAGAAGATAAATATTTCCACACCTAGACCTCCATTATCT
Organism: Gryllus bimaculatus; assembly: GCA_017312745.1. Classification (NCBI taxonomy): domain Eukaryota; kingdom Metazoa; phylum Arthropoda; class Insecta; order Orthoptera; family Gryllidae; genus Gryllus; species Gryllus bimaculatus. Next base: position 139,012 of record BOPP01000438.1, read on the forward strand.
TCCCCATCTCTTCCAGTAACATCTACATTTGTTAGACAACGTCCACCCCCACCTCCACCCCTTCACCAAACTGATTTTCCACCACTGCGCCCCCATTATAATTCCGTATGGAACAATTTTCAACCTAATCACATTTCTAATGTAAATTATTTAGTTTCAAATATAGTATCCCAAATAACCTCTCAATTAATACCTCAAATCCAAAATATGATTCTAAATATTCTTCCTGATTACTATAATGGATCCAAATAAACTAAATGCTCTTAGCCTATTTAATGTCAATACAAATGGAATAAAGAGACATGAAAATTCCTTCCGGCATTTCTTAAACGAGCATAAAATAATAATAGCATGTTTAACAGAAACTCACCTCATACAAGGCGAACATTTTTCAGTACCCAATTTCAAAATTTACCGTAATGATCGAAATGATATTAAGCATTGTCAAGCTCCTGTTCCGCACTCAGTAGACTTAGAAGCAATAGCAATTAACATGAGTTACAATAAATCGGAAGTAGTTATCATTGCAGCATATAAACCACCTAACAAAAACTTTCCAACACCCAACAGATCCAAACAAGACAGCAGACATACTAGATATAATCATTAAAAAATATATAACCTCACTGATCTATCAGAAAGTAGTACCGGATTTAGATTCTGACCATTCTCCGACTCTCATGTCGTTGGGTACTCCGACACACTCTTTAGAGAAAATAGCGAAAGCAATCAATGGTAAAATTAACTGGAATCATTTTCGTGACTTAATAACTAGCACTTTATTGTACCCATGTAACATGATTTCAACTGAAGACATAGATATTGAATTGAACAAACTCACTAACTGCATACAACAGTCATTCAAATACATGTACCTTTCTCTCAGATAAACAGAAAGCCAAAAACGACATTGCCTAAAGAACTTCTTGGCCTAATTAAAAAAAAGAAAAATATGACGTATTTGGCAATCCAAAAGAAATACAAACAAACGTTAACTAAATCACATCTCAAAAACTGTCAAACAAAATGTAGACGAATTCAGATTTTCAAACTTTCATTGATTTCTAAACCAACTTGACCCGAATACCAGACCACTCTGGAAAACAATGAACAATATGACAAAAGAACGTACAGATTTGATTTGATTTGATTTATTTACAGTCGCATCAACTACATAGGGTTATTAGCGACTACCTTAATAATAGACAATCAGTCCAAAATAACACAGTAACTTAGAATTTTACATTTATTGTTATATATTGTTATACATTTCAATTTCCTTTACAAAGCAAATGAATTTAATGCACTGTTCTTTGTTATTGAGATCTTTAAGAGAACTTAGTTGTACTTGTTTCTTGCACTTTCATATTCAGGGCAAACAAACAAATGTTCTACTGAAAGAGGGATCTTGCACACACTACAGTTATCAGCATCGGTACTGTTCAATAAGTACAGCTCTTTATGTGGAAGACCTCACATACAGATATAAACTTAGCATACGATTACATACAATCCTACATTTACAGTTACACAAACTGGACCAAAAAATGAAGAATTAAAATGAACATCTTAAAATCACAATCTAAAATATTCACTCTCAGACGTCCCCCCTACACTCCTGCGAATAAATAACACCGATGTCCCCTGGCTCTCATTCTTCGCCAGCCAAATACCTAGGTGTCTTACTGAACAAACGATTAACGTGGAAACCGCACATTCAATCAACAGCTCATAAGACACTTGCCAAAGTTTTAAAGCTATACCCGTATACCAACAGAAATTCCACCCTTGGTATAGAAACTGGGATACTCATCTATAAAATGATAATAAGACCCACAATGTTGTTGTGTCCGCACATTATCCATCACGCAAGAGATCCAGATTCCCCAAAGATCTCTTTCTCCCGCCCTAATTCATAAAATTATTTGCCCCCTTTTCCCACAAGCACTCTCCCTCCTCCTCTAAACCACAATGTACGAATGTTCAATATGGCGAAACATAGCACCAACCAATTTATCCGTTTTACAGACAATCCAAAATAAATATCTAAGATAAACCTTGATTTCCCCCTGGTTCATTTCAAATTCACAAATCCATCGAGAGCTTCAAATACCTCTCCTCTCAGAATTCATCTCACCAACCTCTGAAAAATATGATTCTCTCTTCCCAGCATGCCCCAACACTCCAATATTCAATCTCGGCCAAAACGCACATTATCCATCACGCAAGAGATCCAGATTCCCCAAAGATCTCTTTCTCCCGCCCTAATTCATAAAATTATTTGCCCCCTTTTCCCACAAGCACTCTCCCTCCTCCTCTAAACCACAAATACAAACTTCTCTTAGTGAAGATATCCAAATAAAAAATTTAAAAAATTGTGAAGGGTTGTATTGAGACCCGCATTTGTCTGAGCATGACCAAGTAAAATCATTGTATGTATTGTACGTATCAAAACCCCTGAAAAAATAAAGTCGAACGGAAAGAAAATAAATATCTTCTTCTTCTGCTTCATGGAGTTAGGCCTTAATGCCTGTTTCCACATCAAGAGAGTGAGTCTTTCCATCTGGTTAGTGGGCGGCCAACATTTTTTCTTACTTTAGGATTGTACTGATATTTTATTATGGGGATTCTGTTTGGAGGCATGCGTTGAATATGGTGATGCCAGTTTCTCCTTAATGATTGGATTCTATCCATCAGATTAAATATATTCAGTTCGGTTCTGATGTCATCATTATATTGTCTATCTTAAATATTGTAACCTGCTACTGAAGTAGGAATTTCATTTCAGCGCTTTCTATTTTCCTTCTGTCTGCTCTATTTATAGTCCAGTTTTCGCATGCATAAATTAGCGTAGATACTACCGTTACTTTGTAAAACTTGAGTTGCGTGGTTTTTAAAGTCATATTTTTAATGGTATTCTTATTGTTCCACACATATTATTGAATCTATTTAATTTCCGGCTCATGTCATTTTTCTGACAGTAAGACACATTAAAGCCTAGGTAGGTGAAATTATTTGTCTGTTCTATCGGTTCATTATTAATTGTAATTTTACATCTAATGTGCTTTGTTCCTTCAAATCCCATTGATTTTGTTTTCCTAGTGGAGATTTTCATATTGTATTCGGAAGTCTGTTCGTTTAGTTTGTGTGCTGCAATTTGTAGTTCGTCTTCTGAGCTACTACAAATTACTTGGTCGTCTGCAAACAATATGGTGTTTACAGAGTTGTTTTTTTAATGTGTTTTCATCTGCCCTTGCCATTGTCGGAGAATCTCGTCTATATATATACTGAATAGTGCTGGCGAAAGTGAACACCCTTGTTTGGCTTCTTGATTTATTCCCATAAATTTATTACTTCTTTGAGATCCTTTATCAATGCATATTTTAGTGTCGAAGTAAAGACTTTGTATTACTCCCATTAGGTGGGCTGGGAATCCTTTTTTATGCATTATTTCCCAGAGTTTCTTTCAGGACACTTTGTCGAAAGCTTTTTCATAATCTATAAATAATATATATGTCGGTAAGTAAAATTCTTGTCTTTTCTGTATTAGTTGTTCCACTACGAACATGCAGTCGGAACATGAGCGGCCTTTTTTGAAACCGCAATGTTCTTCCTGTAACATATGATCATTAATATTTAATCGCCGAGTTATTATCTTAGCATATCTTATAGGTTATGTTGAGAAGACTTATTCCTCTGTAATTTTGGCAATCCTGACTATTACCTTTTTTGAGGTAAATTAATAATAATATTATAATAATATAATTCCTTTCCTCCAATCTTCGGGAATGGTATATCTCCTCCAACACATATTTATTATTTCCAGGAATCTCCTTGTAATTTCGTTCGATGCGTACTTTAGTAGTTCGGCATTCATGCAATCAGTTCCTGGCGATTTCTTATTTTTGAACGTTTTAAGTATATTGTTCAATTCGTTCAGTTCAATGGGATTCACTTCTATTATTTTTCCGATAGAGGGTTTTCGGGAGGTCTCTGTGTTTGTCCACAGAGACTGATAGTATGTAAACCATTCTTTCTCGGAGATGTTAATTTTTAATATATTTCTTTCTGTCGAGTTTAAATACTTCATTATTTTGTAGGCAGTGTCCTGTGATCCATGACAGTCATGTGCAATCTCGCTTACATATCTATCCCAACTTTGTTGCTTTATCTTTCTAATTTCTCTCTTCGCAATAGCGCTTTAATTTTTATATTCTGTCTTCCTCAGAATGTGATTGGAGATACTGTAGGTAAACCTTTTTCTTTTGACCGACAATTTCTTGTATTTCTTCATTCCAAATTTGGACACCCTTCTTATTCCTTGCTTTTGTTCTTTTGCCTAGGACTTCTTCTGCTGCTTATAATAGTATCTTCTTAAAATCTTGCCATTTTACATTTACATCTGTACCGATTGCTTTATGAACAATAGAGGATCGTGAGCAGTATAATCTTCTTATACTGTCTTGTTGCAGCAGGTATACTTTAAAGTTAGTTTCATTTTGCGTAGCCTTCGTCTTTTTCCTGTGGATCCATTTCCTAGGGATTTTAAGTTTACAAAGAACTAAGAAGTGATCCGTACTAACGTCGCAGCTCCTATATACTCGTGTATCATTTACGTATGGGGAGAGTTTCTTGTTGGATAGGATATAGTCGATTATTGATCTCGTACCTCTTGCTGACCATGTGTATTTGTGTACATCTCTATGTCGGAAGAGGGCATTAGATATTTTATGCTCGTTAAAGCTAACAAAGTTTCTCAGGGCTATGCCGTTCTCATTTACAGTTTGTTCTCCATTGTCTCCAATTAGATTTCCCGAAATGTGTTGTCCAACACGTGCATTAAAATCACCTCCAATTGCTACATAATCTGTCTTGTTTATAGTGTTTAAGTGAGACTGGAGAAATTCATAGAAGTTAATACTTCCTTCTTTACGTTCCTCTTCAGGTGCATAGGTGCAAATAATCGTAATATATCCTCTGGCTGTTTTTAGTCGCACGTTTATTATCCGGTCGCTTACAAAGTTGTAGCTATGAATTCTATTTTTAGGGAAGTTTTAATCATTATTCCTACCCCTGATGAGGCTCTTTTATGTTGAGGGACTCCGCTATATAAAAGAATGTAGTTTAGGTATTCCAATGAGCCTTTTAATTTTTTCTTTGTTTCGATGATGAGACATATATCTACGTTAATGTTTTCTAATTCTCTTTGTAATATTTCTTCTTTTTGTGTCAAACCTCTTACTTCCAAGTAGCTAGGTTCAAGTTCTCCAAATTCCTTTTCCTATTCCTGTTCTTTGCATGGGTCGTCATATGATTGGTCCGGCTGTTCTATTGATGGTTATCAGTAACGGGTTGTCCCCCGGCCGTGTTCTTTCGAATCTTTCGAATCCTGGTATTCACCCCAAATGGTCTCTCCATTTCATCAAAGCCGCGGAAAAGAGACCATAAGGTATGGCTCAGGTAAAAACTCCTGAAGGAAGAAAAACCTGCCGTCAGAAGCCAAATACATGCTAATCTATCCGATGTTTATTTTATCTATTTATTTTCTGGCGTGGGCGTCCCGCCGTCTCCTTCCAGTGATTGGCCTCCTCAACACCTGAAATCAAACAGCGCCACAGAAGATCGTCCGCACCAACGCGTCTGCCCTTATATTTTCGATCCCCCCTAACCTTCCCCCATAATGAGCTTATTACTATGCCAGTTTTATTTTATTTATTTTATTGGCCTGTTACTTACCAATTGACTACGACTTATGACTATTTCGTAACTGTTTACTAACTTTACATAAAATTACTGATTAACTTACTTATTGTTAGCTTATTAACTTATTTATTTATTTCTCTCCAGTCTAGGCTCCACTCAAGTTAACCAGTGCTGTTTCCCCACTCCCTGATTTCAGTTTCCCTAATGTTCCGAACCTTTCCTAAAATTGTTCCTAATTCTTTCATAAATTTAGACCTTTTATCACCGAAAATGTTTTGGGCGTGAGTTACGTTCCTGTTTAGGAAGCAGTAATTTCCCATTCCCATCCACTTTCGTCTCCATGTTTCGGTTGCACAGCAAATTACGAGGATGTGGATCCAGCCTTCCCTATCACCGCAAAGCACACAGATGCCATAACCACTTGAGTCCTTTAGTCTGCGCTGCATCCACCCGCCAACCCCGTACGTAACTTTCGCAACCCCATAACGGACTCGCATGGATTTGAGCTACAAGCGAACGTTTTTCAGCCGTTGCTGCCCAGATCTCTTGCCTTTTAATATCCGCAAGTCTATCGGAAATTAGCCGTTCTATCTCACGGGTTCCCCTATCTCCCACCACTTCTGGAGAGACGTCTCCCAACCCTGCGCGTTCAAGTAGCCGTTTAATTTTGTACGCCCAGTAGCCATGGTCGCTTCCCTGCAATTGCACTCTAAAGCACCTATGTATAAGTGTGTCAGCCTGTTCATCTGCTAATTTAATCCAAAGTTTAATAGGTTTCATTTTAAAATCTCTCCAGATTCCTATACTACCGACCTCTCTTAATACTCCGGCATTTGTTGTGCATCTAGAAACTCCTAGAATTATTTTGAAATAATCTATTTCGATGCTTTCTAGTCGATCTATCCTATCCACTCCCAAGTTTTCTGCCCCACAGTTCATAGCTGGGAGAACTAACGATTTGAACATTGTATCGCACACTTTTACCGGAAATTCCGGAACCCTGCGCACTGTGCAAACGATTTCTTTGAGCGCAATTCTTCCTTTGCTGTGAGCCGTCAATATGTAGTTATTCCATCCCCAATTCATGGAAAATTTTGCACCAAGATATGTAAATGTTTTGACGTGGTCAATTTCTTTCCTAGCGTAATACCATTTCTCTTTGCTACCCCAGATAAACCCATTCTTGAAGACAACTACTTTCGTTTTTTGAATATTTACTTTTAGTCCTCATGTCTCACTATACCGTTCTAGAATATTTAAACTCTTCTGTAAGCCCTCAATCGTCTTCGAACATACAACTAAATTATTAGCATATAGTAGTCGGGGAATTTTCAGGCCATCAATTTCCGGAGCCGCTGTATCTGCTTCCTGTACCCACGTCAATAAATCATTTATAAACAAGATAAGCAGCAGCGGTGAAAGTGGACACCCCTGTCTCACTCCTACTGTCGATTTTATTTTTTTCGTTGTACTTCCGTCACCGCACTTGACGCAGAAATTTACTTCCCTACACATGCTCTGCAACACTTTTAAAACTTTACTTGAGACGCCTCGCTTATTTAGTTTTCGCCATAAAGCTTCTCTATTGATAGAGTCAAAAGCCTTTTCAAAATCCATGAAACTGTGTTATAAGTGGCCCTGTTTACGCGCAAGCGCCTGTTTTACTAGGGTATCTAACACAAATATATTGTCGGTTTTCGCGAAGACAGATTTTCACGATCATCCATTAAAAATTATCAAAAATTTAATTCTTTCTTCGTCTACCTACAACTACAAATTTTAAAATGGAGTTTTTTATAAGAAACTAGTTCTTCACAAAGAATACTTTAATAAATATATAAAATATATTTGTAGTTTTCGTGCAGTTTCGTCAGAAATACGAGAAATATTTAAATTTTTTCTTAAAAAGACTCCAAATGTTTGGCTTAATCATTCAGTAGTACTTGTGCAAAGTTTACTGGAAAACATGACTTCAACGCAATTTTGATGTACAGTTATGTTTTTTGGTTTCTCAAAAGTTACGTAAATATAATTTCCTGGTACATTTTTAATGTCATTAATATTTACGTATATTACGAGCGTTTTTATACATAACTGCATTTCTGAGAGCATAAAATGATTCATGATTATGATGCAAACGCATACAATGATTCATGATGATGAACAACAAAAACTATTTTTTGCGAAAATGAACTAAAAATATCGTATTGATAGAAACGCTCCAATGACGGATTTTTCAGAAACGACTCCCAATTTTGCAATGAGAATTTGCGTATAAAACAAATTTCATTCTTCTATGACACTTTAATAGTCGCATAAATAGTCGTAATCAACTCGTAGAGTTGTAAAAAAATGAGAAAACGCTAAGAAAAAAATTAATCGCCGATAACTAGCAGGTGGGAAGAGAATGGTGAAAAACCAAACAACTAACCCAGACTAAACAGATTAGAAAGCGAAGTAGTACGAGAAAGTCGGTGCCGTTTTTCATAGCACCATTTGTATCTCACCAAAAGGATACGCAGAAGAATAAGAACTAAAGCTGGAGCATAGCGAGAGCTTTAGAGTTTTTCAGAGAGAGTTTTTCATAAGCAGTAGGGGCAATGGCCATACGTCACTAAATAAAACTTCGATCAGTAATTTTATTTTCGGAGTACTTCACGTAAAACAGTGTAAATGACACATTCTAAAAAGTTGAGATTTTTTCTTTAATTTTTCGTAATCGAATATAACGAAATGCTATCGATTAATTGTTTGGTGTTTTCGAGGGCGTTATCTACAATTTAAGTGTAGTGTGTGGTATATCTTTGGAGGTGGTGGTGTCCCGCCCCTGCTTGTATGGATTCTCCATCCAGGAATCTCCCCTCTACACCGCAGCATCACCCACAGCCGGAGCAAGATCTAAGCCCCTTACGGGTCTCCTGTCGTGTGTAGTAGAGTTGCGCATGTAAGTTTGTATGTGTGTATTCAAGTAAGGAGATGCATGAGTGAACACGGAAAGAACGAGCGTCGTTGAACGCCGTTGAACAGTATTAATTTTCAAGCTTTTAGCAAATTTCTTGTGATGCAAGGAAATAGTTAACAAAAACATGATCCACTTACCCGCAGTACGGAGATAACTAAGCCACCTACTATTCTTAAGTGAATCAGAAAGCGCATGTTTATCACAGTTCTAATATTATTTTATGAGGAATTGAATTAAATTTGAATTGAATTAATATCTTATTTTACGTGGCGAGACTCAGGACATGAGGCTCTTCCGTCTGACCAGAAATTTCGCTACGCTGCTTTCACCTAGCAGAGAAAGGAGGTATTTCATGGGCGAGAAACAGGTGATTTGAATTTAGCTCAGAGGTGACATTTAGGTTTGAGGATCTTTTACGTGCAAGTAAATCTACATGTGACAGCCGGCTTTACTTCTCCTCCGAAGGCAGGCGTACGAAAAAATGTTTCGCCCTTAAAAATCCACGGCTTCGATCGGGTTTGAACCCACCAACTTAGATACAACAGTCCGATGTACTAACCTTCACACCAGCGCCGGGCGCGAAAGGCACCGGGAAACACAGAAAATACTATTTACGGAGAAACTTTTTATAACAAACTCAGACATTTTACACATCAAATTTGTTCTTAAGATGAACTGTCAAACCTGATGTATGGAGTTTTGCATTTTTGTATGCAAGATTCCTTACAATTTTGGTAGTTAGACCGCAGTGAATATTGATTGAAATTTTAATCTTCACTCATCAATCGAGCGATCGATCAAACTTTTATTCATTTGAAAAAATTCAAATGTTCATTTCAAATGAAACTAAAATTAACAATTTATACACCCACTTTGAATTTTGACATTGTATAGTCAATATTGCTCGTGGGTTACCTGAATTCCTTTGAATTTGGTGTTGTTCCTCCTCGATAGAACGCGAGACCTGGCGTCGTCCTGCACGTCGGCTTTCGGGGGATTTTCTCTCTTGCAGTGTTTCGCACTTTATATTAACATTACTTATCTTCTGGAATCGTAGGCACATTCTACATAAACATAGTTTTTCACTTTCATCACAAAAAAATCATAAATTGTAAAATATGGCGAATGTGTGGACCTATTTAACACTTCTTCTTGCCCTAACCTTAGTTTGTTATACCAGAATACGCCGTGTAAAGCTTTGGTTTCTTTCTTCCCCATAGTTACTCTAGAGGTTATATCTTTGGCACATTCACCCGAGTTGTTATTTAAAGATCCAAGATATTTGAAGGTGTTACAGTTTTTAATTTTGTTACCATTCACGTCTATATACGTTAATACTTGTCCAATGAAAATACATTCAGTTTCATTACATTTATTTCTAATTCCCATTATTATGTTCTTCGATTCTTCTTCTTTAGCATATAGACCATATCCTCTTCATCTTGAGGAAAGATTACCTGGTCATCACAAAGTAGAAGGGAGAGAAAGGTGTCGTCTCCACTTTTTGTTCCCATGCCTGAACATTTCCTGTACCAGTTATATAGAGTTTGTTCTAGGTAGATATTGAACAAGATAAGAGATAACATCTTTGTTTTAGACCCTTGTTTATCGGAATGCTTCCAGTTAACGTATCTCCTATTTTAATTTGGTGTTTTTGTAAAGATTTTTAACCAGGTTGATCCATTTCTCTTTTATATCAACCCTTCTCATTGCTTCCCATATCTTTTTCCTTGGGACACTATCATATGCTTTTTGGAGGTCTATAAAGGTCACACAAATATCTCTATTTATGACTATGTTTCTCTATAATTCTACAGTGGATGTTATATAGGCATCATCATAGCCGTCGTCAAAATCCACTCTGCTCTTCACTCAATACAGGTACAGCTTCAATTTTTTTACTCAAAATACTAGAAAACAATCTTGCTGTTGATGGCATGACATTATTCCCCTATAATTCGCATATGATCGTTTGTCTCTCTTCTTAAATATTAAAGAGATGTAAAATGTGTTCCATTCTGCAGGTGGATCGTCTTCTGCTTCTACCTTATTGAACATTTTCTTTAAGTATCTCACAACCACATCTCTGCCATATTTCAGGAACTCAATTCTTATATTTCCTTGCCCTGGGACGCTTTTGGTTTTTGCTTTGCATAGAGCCGTCTTAACATCATCCTCGGTTATTTCAAAATTGTTTTCCTCCAGATCTCTTATTTATTCTTCTTCTTTCTGATCTGGTTTCTTGAAGAAGCGTTGAGTAGTGGTGTGTCCAGTTTTGTGAGGAAGTTGTTTGTACCATGCTTTTATACTCATTATATCTTTTCATTTTCTTGATAATTTTCTATGCTTCAGATGATTTATTGTATCCTACAGTTCCATCGATGTATATACATAACCTATTCCAATGCTCCTTAAGTCTGAAAATGGCCTTAATTATTTCATTTTGATGCAGTCAGTTTCTTACGTTGTTGATTCCGACGATTGATTCTTTCAACATTGACGTCCGTTTCTACGCACTTCCTGCAAGGATCACGATTCCATCCATTCACGTATCCATCCCACCGCGCTCCTTCCATTTCAGCCCAAAGGGCGCGGACTCGCGAAGGCCAAGTGTCCCAAAGGCCACTCAAAGCACGGGCTTCTCAAACGAAAAATATTCCCGTACAAACAACTGTTCATAATTACAAATCGAACGTAAAAAGTATTTGTTTCTCTATATTTCTTTTAAGTTATTAATATTTAAGATATCATTGTATTCCTTTTCAAATACTCTATTTATTTTAGTTAATAAAACTACAAGAATATAGTTCTATTAAAAAATCAAATATTGTTCAATTTCAAAGAATATACCTGTTGCATAACCCTTGCCTCGTGGATTAAATGATGAAATGATCCATATTATAACTTCGTTAGTTTTTAATTATTAATAAAACTCGTAAATGAAAATATAAGCTTCAGAATGTTTCACTAAGGTGTTACGACATTATTCCTTCGATCGCACAGCGATTTTCAGCTGCAGCAATCGCATATTACTAAGGAGTAAGTACTGCCTGCACTTTTGAAGGTAATTGTGAAATCGGTGGAATTAAAATATCTATATGGGCTCAAACAGGGACTTCAAAAAATTCAAGAAAACAACAATTCGATAGAAAACAATATTGATACAAATTTTGGATAATTAATAATACGATATGTGCCACCGTTCCGTCAAAAGTCCGTATTTTAGTTGCCATTTCAGCTTTACTTCTATTTTCCCCTATTCTTATTCTAGTTAATCTCTGTTAATCATCCTTCCCAAGGTAAACCGCAGCAAGAACGATTCCTACTTGCAAGCTAAAATCAAGGCTAACGTCTTGGAGCGGTCCCTTCATTCTGAGATCTTTCTCAAATCCCTTGCCTCTCTCTTGACTGATATAGTGGCAAAGAAGTTGGAGGAACCAGTGTCCTTTAATGAAAACCTCATTGTTTTATTGCAGAAAAGGATTAAATACAGGGATCGAGAGATTCTGTACTTAAAATCCGAGTTTGATCTGAAGACCGACCAGCTAGAAATATACAGCAGAAGAAATTGTCTGCGTATATTTAGCCTAGAAGAGAAGGAAGGCGAAAACACTGACCATATGGTCATTGATGTGGCGAAAAAGATAAGTGTTGACTTATCCGTAAACGACATTGATAGGAGCCATAGAGTCGGTCGAAAAATTGCTGGAATAACAGGCCAATTATCTTTATGTTTATTAGATACAGGAAACGGCGAGAGGCCTTCCAGTCGAAGAGGCAGCTCAGAAAGTCACCATTCGTGAGCACCTCACGCGCCAGCGCCTGGAGGTGCTGCACGCTGCCATCTCGCGGTTTCGGCTGCGCGATGTCTGGACGGAAGAGAGGCAAATAGTGAGTAACTGAGGTAACAGACGCTTCCGCGTCCGTACAATGGCTGAGCTTAACTCTAATTCAATTACTTCGGGGTGCTCCTTTTTCCTCTCTCTGGAAAGCGTTCTTCATTGCAGACCCATACACACACTCTTTCTCTCTGTCTCTCTCTCTCTCTCTCTCTCTCTCTCTCTCTCTCTCTCTTTGTCTGTCTGTCTCTCTGTGTCTCTCTGTGTCTCTCTGTCTCTCTGTATCTCTCTGCCTCTCTCTGTCTCTATCTGTCTCTCTCTGTCTCTCTCTCTCTGTCTCTCTCTCGTACATTTTCTTTACTCCTTTTATTAAGCCATATTAATCACCTTCGTAAGTCATAAGCAGTCGGCCGAAGCTTTAGGAATTTCCCGTGTACCCAATGCAAAGTGTCCTCCCCACTCCACAGTCACCGCTACCTGCATGCTCCCTTCACTGCCAGGCCTGGTCGCTGTAGACAGTGCGCGTTCCCACGGATGGGTGCCTTCCCACGTCGCGACGGCGGCGCGCTTCCGCCAAGCTGCAGAGCCCTTCCGAAGCCGCCACCGCTGCAGCCTCGGCCGCACCGCCGTGGAAGGGGGTGGGTCCTGCAGGTTTTGCCGACCCTCCGGCGACAACGAACAATGGGGCCGAGCAGGTAAAACTCCGCGACCGGCGGCACAGTGGAAAGGCTACCATTTAAATCTGTGTTCTGCCAGCGGTGGTGCGTACCCCCTCCTCCGCTTCGCGTAGCGAGAGTTCTCCGCAGCCTGGCGCCGCAGCGCCCGCCCGCTGCCCGTGGGAAGGCCTCCATTTAAACCAATGCTCTGCTACGAGCCGCGGCGCTCGGAAGCGTGTCGCCGGCACGACGTGGGAAAGGCCCCTATTTCTAGAAACTCTTTTTACGTCGCGCATTTAAATGCACAATCTCTCCTTTCCCATCACTCCGAGATTCAGGAAATTGTAATGAAATATAACATTCACGCACTTCTCATTAGGGAATCATGGCTCAAAACATCTTTAAATTCTCAAACACTCAAAGACACCGGATACCGTTGTTGGAGATCTGATAGAAAATCCAACGTGGCTGCACATGTTTAATTAATAATGGGCTCCGAGGTGAGCTGAAGTCTGCCGCCGCCGCCGCTGCCACCGCCCGAGCAAACGTCAGGAAAAAACAGATGACTCTTGAAGACCGAGGTATCATATACATATGAGCTCATTTGCATGTTTTGGTATCAAAACGAAAGTTAAAGTGATTGTAAACATTGTTTCTAATTTGTGTTATCTGATTAATAATACGGTTGGTTATTTAAAAATCTATAACGCAATTATCTTCCCATGTTATGCCAAAACCGTAGTGGCCCATTCACGAACAAAACACCTGTCCCCTTTAAAATCAATTGTCGTGAGTAGCCACCGCTTTCCCTTGTACGTCACTATATATATATATATATATATATATATAATATATAATATATATAAATATATATAATACATATATATATATATGTATTATATAACATATTTTTCAATGATTTTCACGAATCTCATTTGTTTGAAAAACTAAGTAGTCTTTCTCAGATATCTCTTCTTAGGAACTCATTTCTTTCGTGAACACAGTAATAAACTGAATCAGCTGAGCAATCAATCTTCACGAATACGCTCCTCACGAGACGAGTATGAACAGATTCTCCCAGCGTTTCCAACAAATATTTACTTCTTTTCCCAACATTTACTTCCTAGTAAAAATAAAAGGTTACGTACACCAAGTGAAGTAACGCTTTTGCTCGATAGTAAATGCTTTTACCATTTATTTCAGACTTGAAATAAAATCTAGGTTTTTATTTATACTACCACATATTTTTACCGTTCCTTCAAACATACGAGGAGAAAATTTAAAGAAAGAATTTGGATCGGCTTTTTGAGGAAAAATATTTTTAAACTTTCCTATATCGACAAAAATTATAATTTTTTTCAAAAAATTAAACCTTACCTTATTTCAAGGTGTGTTTTGAAAAAAATTGATTTCATTTTGATTTCATTAAGGAAAACAGCTTTATCTTCAATATTTTAGTTGAAGGAAGACACCTAAAAAATTGCACTTTTGCAATTTTCTAAAAATCCGGGATTTAAACGAACATGAGACCTGCACCACTCTTACTTTTACGCTATCCGAAGATAAAAAAAAAGAAGAAGTTTACTATATGTAAGGAAGCTATTTATCCACTTTTTCGTTACTATAACTCAACAATATGACATTTTCTGTCGAATATTTGCAGTTTTCTGGAACACGATTGCAATTACATTCGTAAGGGCGAGAAAGTAAAATATAGCAAATTATGGTTCAATGTGTTTTCTGTGCTCTTGCCTTATCTGATTGTATATTACTTACTCGTGTTCATACATATGCATGCAATTCATTATGAAGAGTTGGGAAAAATCGATATTCCTAGCTAAAGGGAAATATACAGTTTTGGAGAATGATGCACGTAATTTTTTTCAAAAAAAAAAAAAAAAAAGTTCGTATATATGGCGATCGTGAATCTTAGATTGTATCATTGTCGCCTCACTGCGTCTACTAGGAAAGAAAAAGTACTGCAATGCTACAGTGGCGAATTTTCGAAAAACAAAAATTGGTAATGAAGAGCCTGTAGCGAATAAAAGGATAAATATTGCTTCTACATACTTCCGTTACAAAAAATACCTCAGTTTCAATGTTTCCGTTCATGACGCATAGTAGATCCAGATTTTTCCAAAAAAAATTGTCTTTAAAAATTGAGTTTAAATTATATTTCCGAAATCCAGACAAGTTGCCGCATCACTGCAGACACAGGCGCAACTTCTGCCAACGGAGCTGGGCGTAGTCGTTTCTTTGCGTGACACTGTCGAGTTAGGTAAACATCGCTTGCCGTACACTAGAGTACTTAAATAGTATCGTTTGTTACGTGTAAATTACTAATTTGATGTATAACTACTTAAAATGCATTTTTGCTCTAAATTATAACTACGACATTCATAAGAGAAACATTGAAGGCTGAACACGAACCAAGGTTTCTGGAAGTTAAAAATATTCATGGAACGTTTGAATTGTATTTGCATATCATCAGTGTGAACGAATTTCTTGTCGTTTAGAGAGCCATACATATATTAAAAATTAGCAATATTTTTTAACTATTTTTATAAAAAAAAGAATTCAGGAAAATTATAGGTATTTTATTAAACCCCTAACACTTTGATGAAGTTTTTGATTGTAGAATCTATGTTGCCTTATTTTAGGATTACAATTAGTTACAAATAATACCAAGTTGTACTCGTGTGTACTGTTGTAGAAACACTAAAAATAAGATTATAAATTTAAACAATACTTAATTACTAAGCAATAATATTTCTTAAATTCAGGACCACACTATTAATTCTAGGATTATGTCACCAACTTCCATTAACTATTCCTTATAATATATTATTATACAGTGTTATTAATAATTATCTTTGTAAAAATATTATGCATGTTTTAGGAAAATGCAAATGTGGGAACTCAATTGTCTGCACATTTGATCGGAAGGATAATGCTCCGAATGTCTTCTTAGAATGAGAAATATCAAAAGGAAATGACAATATGGTGCATGGAATTACGCTACCCAACAAGAAATACAGTGGGTCTACTTTCGTAAAGCGAGGAAAAACACTAAAAGAAAAAGGATTTTTTTTTCGCTGAATCCAGTTAAAGCTCTGGCTATATTGAAAAGGTGATGGGCTGATTCGGCTGATAGAACAGGATTCATGATATATTATATGATCCTTTCTGAGTTCATATTTTTTCGAACATCCAAATAAACGTTAACAAAAAGTCCATTGCTGAACCATATGCTTACTCATATTGAGATGAAACAGAAACTGTTGCGAAAAAAATTCGCCATGTAGATGATTCTTATTCGCAACGTCTGTTTCTGTATTTAGCCATGATGTATTGTGCTGTTGAACAACATATTGCGGAAATGGTCTCGGTAGACCAAAGAACTATTACTATTGCAAAATGACTAAAATAATGAAAATGAAAGATGGTATAAGATGGTATAAGATGGCATTAAATATTGCAGTTAGTCCTGCTACAGAGTTATTATTGAGATTTTTGAGCATCTTACCACTGATTCCATCAATACCGGGTGATTTTCGTTGTTTTAAATGTTTAATGATATTGGCCGTTTCAGACGGTGAAATAAACTTTCTTTTGGTTCCGGCTGTAATTAGTGGTTGTTTCATAAAATTTACAATTCCATTGTCATGTTGTATTATTGTTGGAGGGTGTGGTCTAAATACATTTCGCAAATGATCTGCAATCGCTTTGGCCTTATCAACATCTGAATGCAGTAGCTTATTGTTCACTTTTAATTCGGATATTTTGTTTTTATCTCTAGTGATTCTTTTTGTAGTTGTCCAGAGATGTGCTGAATTAGGATCAACTTGGTTTATAAACTGCCGAAATGAAGTGTAGCGGTGATTATCCAATCTATTTTTGATTTCTCTTGATAATTTATTTAGTTTTGCTTTTATATCTGGTCTTCCAGTTATTTGCCAAAATCTTTCATGGAATAGAGGATTAAAATAGTTTATTTTTTGTATTGTAAATATGGGGGTATATCTTTGATGTTATTGAATGGTCCAGAGATTTAAAAATAGCCGCATTAAACTTTTTTAGTTCAGAGTCGATATTTGCAATGGACCTAATAGGAAGTGGATATTTATAGTTATTTTTCATTTGGTAAGCGAATTTAGTCCAATTGATATGTTTTTCTAAAGGGTTATTTCCTGGTGTAATTTCTTTAAAGTTTTCTTTGTATGATATTAGTATCGGATTATGGTCTGAATCTAATTCAGCTACTACTTTTTGATGAATTGGGAAATTAATATTTTTGGTTATGACTATATCGAGAACGTCAGAGGTTATATTAAAATTGTAGGGAAAATGTGTAGGATCTGTTGGGGCATGAATATTAAGACTATTATTATTAACAAATTCCAGTAACTTTTGGCCTTGTATAGTTATTGAGTTGCAGCCTCAAGCTGTGTGTTTGCTGTTCAAATCTCCTAAGAGAATAATACGATTATAGGAGCTGGATATTTTTCAACAAGTTTTTTCAGGGAATCTCTTATTGGGAAGCTGCAATGATTATTACTTTGTTTTCGTTGTTATGGCTATTATTAATATTATTACTATTATTATTACCACCACCACCACCAGTACCAGTACTAGCACTAGCACCAGTAGTAGCAGTAGTTGCAGCAGCAGCAGTAGCAGCAGTAGTAGGCGGCGGTGATAGTGGTTAGCGCATTTGACTGGTATACCCTACTTGGCGGGTTCAAACCCGACCGAAGTCGTGGATTTTTTCGGGGCGAAAAAATCCGTCGTAGGCCTTCTTTGGGAGGGGAAGTAAAGCCGGCTGTCCCATGTTAGTAGATTTACTTGCATGTTACAGATCCAGAAACTTAAATGACGTCTCTGAGCTAAATTCAAATCGCCTGTTTCTCGCCCAAGAAATACCTCCTTTCTCTCCTAGTGGTGAAAGGAGCGTAGCAAATTTCGCGTGGTCAGACGGAAGACCTGCCGCTGATGGCCCGAGGCCTCGCCACGTAAAACAAAATTAATTCAATTCAATTGTAGTCGGTAGTAGCAGTAGTGTTATTAGATATTAATACTAATTAACGCTACTCTTCACTTTCTATTCCTTATTGATTCTGAGTCGGAGAATAAAACAATTAAGTGATACTTAATTTGCACTCGATGTTTTTACTACTATTAGTGCTACGCCACCTTGATTGATTTGTTGGCTCTTCGGTCCCTCTGAAAATTTATAACTCCTGGAATGTGAAACTTTCTCCCGAATTAATGGGTTCGTTACCACAAGCTATTGTACGTCACGGCTTCTTGCAGCAGCAAGCCGAGTCAAGGTAGAGGTTGGGTGGCTGATTGCGTAGGCTTCCGCGGCCGGATTAATGTTGCTGGGCTATCCGGGACAAGCCGCGTCGATGTCATTGTGTGTAACGTTTCGGCCAGCGTATGTGGCCTTCTTCAGCAGTACCGCTTCTGAAAGAAGGCCACAATACGCTGCCGAAACGTTGAGCCACATGACATCGACCGGCCTTGTCCCGGATAGTCCAGCCAACAGAGTTGGGGATCTTGAAAATAGACACCCAAACAAAAGAGGACTTGTACACGTAGGCCTTCCGCGCTCGAGTCATTACTTCTAGGCTGTCCGGTGAAGCCTGCGACATAAGACAGGCCGAAAACGTCGGCCTATCTGCCAACGACGGCGGCCGTCACCCGACAGCCTAGAAGAGTAAAGAAGGAACTTTCCGACAGGAAATGGTTCCCGGGCCAGGAAGCGCAAGAAAAGCAGCTCTTCCACGCCGGGCTGGAGATGGGGAAGTAGTGACGTAGGAGAGGTCAGTGACCTGAAGCCTATAAAGAACATATGTGGCGAACGGCGCGGGAGGTAACGTTTCGTGTGTTCCACGTGGCTAGACCACAAAAAACTTTGTCCGCCCAGGCTGTGCGGAGTGCCGAGGGCACTGTTGTTTCGACGAGTCGACAGGGGTGATGTGTGTCTTCAAAACACATTCGGGCAGATCGTCAATCTGCCGGGCACCCAAAGGTCCCAATTTGCGACGCGGCCTTGCGCTGGTCGTAGGCCGTCGCCGCAAGGCGCATTGTAGCGGAGAGAGGCTGCAGTGTAGCCTCTGCCAAACCGCCTTAGAATGAGGTTGGTAAAAAAGGTACATTGTGTAATAAACTTGATATACTCACTCGTGTCGTTTCCTTGGTGTGAGTCCACTACACGATGACGTTACACTAATTTTCAATTTCATTTTTCTTTAAAAAATATATACATACATTTATTAGAACTTCAATTGGGTATGACCCGTGCCCAGTAATGCAATAATTGCCAAAAAATACAACACTTACATTAATAATAATACTAATAATGATAATAATAACAATAATACTAATAGCTACTACTACTACTAATAATAATAATAATAACAATAATAACAATAAATAATTAATAATAATAATAATAATAATAATAATAATAATAATACCGTACAATATAGTACAAGACGAAAAGCGGCATTGAAAAATGCATTTGATCACGTTCACCGCACTTCACTTCACTTCACTACACTACATTTTTTTTGCTTTGAATTACCTTTGAATTACACACTGACCAGCACTTACAGCACTTCACACACTTCACCGCACTACACAGCACATACTTATTAATACTGTTCTAATTTATTTCTAAAACTTCGGACACTGAGAGGAAAAGCTTTGAAAGCTGCTGCAGGTAAACTGTTCAATCTCTAATTTTTCTGTTACAAAAGGAGAACTTCCAAGATCTGACTTTTTTTCCTGCTCGAATTTTGCGGTGTGATCGCTTCCCGAAATAATTTGGTGTTTCTAATCTAATCTGAATTTCTTCCAGCTGTTGACCTACGTACGATTTATAAAGACGCAAAGCCTCGCCTTTGTTCTTCTCGTTTCTAGAGTTTCCATGACTTTTTTGTTGCTTTACTTCTATAGGTAAGACTTATTTCGCTTTTCTCTTAGTTCTGATCTAGATTTTTCCGGTGCGAGCCTTTCTGTATGGATCCCAACACGGCAATTCCGTATCCATGAGAGGCGAACCAGCGTAAGATGTCTAACTTGGCGTTTGCAAACTTTCTTAGTATTCACATTACAAAATGCAAAGATTTCCACGTTATCTTACTGTCTGATTATATGCAGCCACCCTAATTTACTATCTAAATGAATGCCTAAGTTACTTGCATTATGAACTCTTGGGATGATAATTCACCTAAACGAGTCTGGTTACTCATAATTTCTCCCCGCCAGCGTTATTGTTTTGCTTTTAGATCCATTAATTCCCATGTCATTTTTTCAGCCAATCACGGTAAAATGCTCTAAATCCTGCAGTAATATTTGTTCGTCAGCGCTATCTTTGATTTTTCGGTATATAACACAATCGTCTGCAAATAAAACGCACCTTTGATTGTATGTTCACATGAGATCGTTCACATACGCTAAGAAGAGTAAGGCCCTAACACACTTCCCTGTGGAACCCCTGAAGTAACATTCCCCGTAGTCGCAAACCGAATTGCCAATTCGAACTTTTGGTCCTGTCCCTAAGAAATTCGCTTATCCACCTCACAACCTAGCATCAACTCCTGAGGTTAATACTTGCCTAATAAGTAAATTATGCGGTACCACGTCGAAATGCTTTCGCGAAGTCAATTACTACTGCATCCACCTCCCACCCACGTCACTACGTCAGCTAGATCTCGAAAAAGAGAAGAAACAATTATTTCGTCACGAATGTACTCTAACCCATTT
The DNA here is from genome assembly GCA_017312745.1 of Gryllus bimaculatus. Taxonomy (NCBI): domain Eukaryota; kingdom Metazoa; phylum Arthropoda; class Insecta; order Orthoptera; family Gryllidae; genus Gryllus; species Gryllus bimaculatus. The sequence continues at coordinate 159,945 of BOPP01000438.1, forward strand.
GCGCCCGTGACAAATCCAGTTCGCTTCTCCCCATTCGCGACGAATGTATCCGGCTATTAAATGCCCCATTATTTTGCATACTACCGATGTGGTAACAGGTCTATAATTACGATACTTTCGTTTATCACCCATTTTGAAAATTGAACCCCTATAGCTGCCTTCCAATCGTCTGGTAAACTACATATATTAATGGAAATATTGAATAGATCTAACAAATCGGACAATTTTCGCCTCACATTGAGTTTATTAAAAATCCTGTCGAGGATTACATCTGGGCCCGCGGTTGTACCGTTATCCAGTGGATTTTATACGTGCGGATCCCATGCGTGGATTGTGAATTAGTGTTTCCTACTGGAAAATAATGAACTTGCTCCTGGCCCCGTTCTGGTTTTGAATACTGAATAGAAATACCGTAACGCATTTGGCTTTTGCTTGGTCGCGTGCAGGGCTCGTATCTGCGACCGAATTTCCTGAATTTCTTCCTTATCCCTGGCGTCTGCCGGACATATTTTGTAAAAGCTGACCAAATATTTTCGTTTCCGTCTCCAACATGTTTCTAAAAGTATTCATGAGAAATTTTTCTTTTCTTTTTCTAATTCCTTGTAGTACTTTTAATTTATTGTCATTTATTGTCAAGCAATGCTGCGATGTTTCTATTAAAATGCTAGCCTAACTTTTTTCTTTAAACGTCGATTGCCCCGTTAAAATATTCGGATCAGAAATTACTTTTCAGTATTTTGCAAAGAACGTACTATCTAAAGCGATTTCTACGATTGTTTAAAAGCTCCCCATTGTCCTCTATTCCCTTCTGTTCTTAGAAAATTATCGTATTTCTCTTAAAAACAAAGTAGTCTTCAGTGTTCGCTTTCTATTATTGCCTGACTATTGTTCCTTTGCCTTAGGTTGCTTAATGTACATTCACCTGCACTCTACCATCACTGCTTTGTGGTCGCTAATTCCCTGAAAACTTCGCAAGAAAAGGAACTATTCTGCTGATAAACAAGGAAAATGTCCAAAATTGCTCCCTGACGCGTGAGTTTGTCGACTACCTGCGTTAATTCCTGCTCCATACTTAGACGATTGACGCGCGTTTGAAGGCTGTTCGCACACCTCTCCTTTCCAGTTTAGCGTCGGAAAGGTTTAACGCCTGCGAGAAGAATAGACCGACCATTTTCTTTTCCAGCCTATCACTGATTTCATCTAAAATTTCATAACCATCGTTTGGCGGCCATAAAAAGCAATAATTTCCACGGGATTTCCTAGTACGTCATTTTCCATTCCTAAAATTTTCAGTTGTTACTAAACAACTATTTCTACATATAAGCTGATTTAACGCAGAAAAAAACTCCACGCCTCTTGTTTTTCTATCTCTTCGATATATTTATACCGGAGCGTAAGATTTCAGAATTAGCTACGTATCTATAACCACGATTCTGTCTCTATCACTATACTCGGCATCGCACAATCAACTAGGTTCCAAAACTCAATGGTTTTATTAACTATCTTCGACAGTTTACCTGCAACAATCTTAGAAAGCCATTCCTCACCTGAATATATTCCGTCGCCGCCGTTCCGCCGTCATCGCCACCGCGCCGCCGTCGCCCGTCGCCGTCGCGCCACCGCCGCCCCGCGCCGCCGCCATCGTCGTGCCGCCGTCGCCGCCGCCGTCGCCGCCGCCGTCCCGCCTAAATCTAAATTCATTGTCTTGGCGTTTTCAGTCCGTTGGCGTTCCAGTATAAAATTAATATTAGTTATTTTATTTGCCATAATTCAAATTTCTCAGAACAGATTTTACTGTATTTTCAATTATGGGAGTGGAGCGCTAACATGACTTGTGATACGATGTTTGAGATTAGATTTGATTGATCCTGTTTGAATAATGATGAATATGACATCGATTGGTTATTAAGGTATGGATTAGGATGAAGGGTAGGATGTGATGGTACTTGTCTACTGGGTACATGGTTAGGAAAAGTATTGGTTTGGTGGGACATGTTAAAACGTGGGTGTACGTTTTTTGAATTTTTCATTAGATCTGCTTCCTTTCTGTGTATGCTGCAGCCTTTATAGTTAGCAGTATGTTCGTCGCCACAATTTACGTACTTACGGGGGCAGATTTAATTTTGGTACACTCGGAGTAGTGATGCTGGCCAGTACATTTGACACACCGAGACTGAAGGCCACTATTTGCCTGGGCATTCTCAAATCTCTGACAACGTTTACATTGGATTACATGAGAATTGATTATTTTCTGAATTCTGATAACACTGTACAAAAAGCGTGTAAGTTTGAATATTTTTTTACTTTGATAAGTATTTTCTAAATCAATTGCACATACAGGTATGGGGCATTTGTCTTTATTATAAAGTCTTGCTACTTTAATTTGTGGGAATTTTAGTCTTCTCAGTTCCTGTAGTATTTCACTTTCCGAGTACGTAGTAGGAATGTCCTTCATTACAAAGGCTAACGTTTTTACAGAAGGGTCTTCAAAAGAAGGGAACTCAATTTTCTCAGTTTCACAAAATTTTCTAAAACTTTTATAATCACTTATGGAAGTAAATGAAATTTTAATAGTGTCTTTCTCCTGATTTGTTGTGAAGTCGTCCTTTTGAATCATTGTGCTCGTTCTTTTTAATATCATCTATCAAAAGTTGGGAGTTACCTGCATTATGCACTAGAATTGGGGGGATTTTAATAGTTGGATCCTTCACAGGTTCTTCATTAGTCTCTAATGTTCTTAGATGTTTATACTTATTTGAAACAGGAATATTATACCTGGATATATCCTCTTCTGGCGAGAGTGACCTCTCTCGTTTATGCTCATTACCATGTTCCTGTGTACCTTGGAGCCGCGGTTGTTGTGGCTGTGATTGCTGTTGCAGATTCGGTTGTGGAGGCACATGATATTGAGTTAGAAGTTGAGAGAGTTGTATTTTTACCATTTGTTGCTGATGTTGGAGGTGTTGTAGTTGTTGCTGAAGAAGTTCTTGCTGTTGAAGTATTGCTTGATCTGGGATGGGTTGCATAGATTCACTGTTCAACGGGTTTTCACCACCATTTCAACTATAGGTATCGTCCATTGCGCTTCGAATTAGTTGCCCCGTAACGGAGCAACTACTTGTGGCTATTTACTAGTTTAAAATTGATTTGTTGGCTTTTACTACAACTAAAATAACACTTTCTGAACGTGGCACTGTTCGCACCGCTCACACGAACGAGTGAACATGGTAAGTAATTTGTATTCTTGGATTAAAATAAAATGAAAGGCTGTAATACCGTTTAAAAACACATGGTGAAAGTGATTTAATTTTTTTCGTAGGATTGGGGCACCTGATATATTGGTCTCGTGATATTACCTTTACAACTCGTAAACTAAAGTGGCATTCCTGACCTCTCGGGCGGCTCTCTCAAGTGTCGGAGGCGTGGCCCAAGTCGGTGATGGTCGCGGCTCTGCCCGTCACAGGCCCTAGCCTGAGTTCGGGCACTCTTTACACCATCGTTCTTGAACGCGCGCCGGGCAGCGAGCCATGCAGGTACACGTTTCAGAACGCACGTCTAAAGGGAAGTTCCGGTTTGCACGCATTATTGCGGTTCGAAACTCTGCGAGCAAAAGCGTGGCTCCCATTTACACGTGGAACCTTGTTGCGAGTGGACATAGTGACCAGCCGAGCGGTATTTTGAAATGGCGGATACTAGTTGCTGGAGCCGAGATATTGTGAGGGAGTTTCCTTCCATATATAGGAAAAGCCCTAGTCTCTGGAAGCTTAAAAGTTCTGTGTATACTAATACAAATTTTAAAAATGAGGGGTACGGGAAGTCATCAGAATAGTTCTCCTTTAATTCCTTCAACAGCGGCATGTGATCATTTTTTTGTCTGCAGCTTTTTACCCAAAACAGTGCGTCTTTTCTTCTCCATTTCCTCGTAGTATAGTGTTGTGACACTAATTCCCATCACTGCTATAATTTTTCTTTTACGATAATTGTGAACGGACCACATTTCTGATTAAGCTATTTAAAGAAATAGTAATCTGGTTCACTATATAAACACCACAGGATAACACGCAACACGATCAGAATATCTATAACTGTTCCAACACAGGGTAGCAGTAGCGAGGAGCGTGGAATGCACGTGAAAACAGCCCGATCTCGTAAATTCCGCGCGCTGCACAAGAGCGCGTTCTAGAACGCTGCTGAGATCTTTACACGGACGAATGTACTAGAAACGTTCTTGAGTGGCGCGCAGACGCGTGGCAGAAATAAGAACCACACTTCTGCGCACCACGGTCCTGCGGCGTTCTAGCTCGTGGTCAGGAACGTCCCGGTCAGACGGGCGGCTAAGAATCCCCGTGTAAAATGCTCTGTTGGCCGTAGAGTCCCCGCCTCACGGATATTGTCCAGCGTACGGCCCAGCTCAGGCGACGCATGAGTGACCGGCGATGTGGCGGCGATAGCAGTCTGGCGAGTAAGCGCGGCGTCTCGCGTCAATGCGTGTTGCGCCCCCCCCCCCTTCAGGACTTGCGGCTCCATCTTTGCATGGTTACTTGCTCGTCTTCTACCTCGGAATTGATTAACCTTTCTCACCCGTCGCCGTCATTGGAATTCTCGAGCATGGGGCCCGCAGTAACCTCCTTTGAGTCGCGAAATCACGTGGTCCTCCACCGCTTGGTTTTCAGCGATCCAATCTCGGTGCCATCGGCGACGGTAAGCGTCGCGGGTTTTGGATGAAAAATGGCGTCTTGGGAATTCTCGATACCCTGGCTGGGGTGAGTTGCGATACTCATTGGCGCGTCGTCCGTCATTTCCCAGCTGACTCATGGCGTGCATGGCCGCGCCTGGCAACCTACACAATAGAGCCCAAACCTTTCAGGGGCTCGGCGGCGACCGTACGCACGCAAGAAGCGAAATAATTCCACTCTCCTAGCTCTCAACTTTCGCGAGTTCCCAACGATATTTGAAATTAAAATTAAAATATCCGTCGAAACCGGACCTGTGCGGCTGTCCCATTAAAATTTGTAAACAAGGTACTTCGAATTAAGCAGTAAACATATTCTTAATGTTTTACCTCTTTTAGATCATAGTTTGCCAAATAATATGGCTAAGGAGCTTTTTTTCAAACCGGTGATATTTCAAATTTACGTAAGTTGAAGTTTATTTTTGTTGCGACGCTACAGTTTTGTGATGCAGGTTTGTCTGTGGTGTAATAGGTAAAATTATTGCGGGGTAATCTCTACGTTCGAGTCTCATCTGTGGCATAGAATATGTAAGAAATCAAATTTGTGGTTAATTATATAGTTATAATAATTCGTAACCTTAGTAAATATCATAAATATGCATTTGTCGCGCCTTCACTAATTTCAGTATGCTAATGTCTTTAATAATCATGAATACATTTTTAGCCATTTAGATTCTGGATTTCAGACCGACACTACATATCACGTCCCGACTAGCGTTCTAGAAACTTTCATATATGACGTAGCTCCAGCCTTGAAGGTAGGCGCCGAAAGATAACATGTGGAACAAGCTGCAAAACCAAGCCTACAAAACCGAGCGTCTGAGCGAAAATATTTCTAACATAAAATTAACAATGTACTTCGCGTGTTTTAAAACCTCTGCATCGTGAATTTCATATCTATGACACATGGAGTACATTCTCTAATAAAAAACTAAGTGCAATGAATATCACGTTAATATTCTTTTCGTAATAAGTTCTCCAGGACAAAGGAATGGCAGATGTTTCTGGTAGCGTCGTGGGGTCGAGTTAGTACGGTAGATAGGAAGGACACTAGTTCAATTCCTAGAAACTGCGGCAATTTTTTACCTACACGCGTACTATGTAAAGAGAAAATTATGTATCGCCGCAAGAGCAAATGTCGAAATTTTCACAGAAAACACGTTTTGTATGTCGCTCACTTGAAAAGTGGATTGTTTCTTCCTTGTTCATTATTTTCTATACATAGGATTGTGAAAAGGCTTGTTTTGTATGTTCTTGAACTTGAAAAAGAGATTTTCGAAAACCCTTTCTTTGTCAGTTTGTTTACGTTCAAGTAATTATTGAGTGAAAAAGTTTTTTACTGAAATGAATATTCATCGAATGTTCTGGCACCAAAATGTCGTTGAATTTTTTTCAAAAATACCACCGTGTTTTTTTTTTAAATATTTTCCTGGATACAGCAAAAAACGTAAAAATTGCGTAGGTTCAATTTTCGGCGTACCATATAAATTTGTTGAAATTAAATGAATTAACATTCTCAAAATAGAATATTGACGATAGAGGTTTTTTCCATAATGAAATCAGATTTTAAAACTAGATATTGATTTAATGTAATGAAATCAACTGACGTATTAAAAACTTCAAATACAAACTTGTAATATTCTTTTGGCGTCGGGAAGGAAAGGGTTAAGGTGGTAAGGGTTAAGGGAGTAGGTGGTGGAAATTTTTCAGGAGTTTTACGAGAAAGGATCCGAGATCGAATACTAGAATGAAGAAAATATTTTTTGTAGAAAAACATTTTTTGTGAATTTGCGTTAGGTAATATGTACTGTCATATGCCACCTCTTGCGGGACAAAAAACGATGTTTAAACAAGAATAATAATTCACTTGAATTTTGGTAAATGGAGTCTAACGTGATACGATATACAAATGACAACAGAATATTACAATATTCAATTCGCTTAAAAGTTTTAATAGATAATCCGACAACTACGTTTTGTAATAAGTAGGAGCGAATTTTGGTGACCTAAATATCACCGAAAATGATCAATAAAATGCTCTTAAAATATTTTTAAAACGACCAAAAGTAAATAAAATGACGTCACACACGTGATGAAAACCAGTTTGGATGAACATCTCAAACGTCTGGATTTGAAACGGATGTAATCGAGGCTCCTTCTATTCGTTCAAGTAAACTCAGCGCGCAAACTTTTAGTTTGGACTGTTATTTACCAGGAAATATCTTTCTTTAGTTATTCCAAAATTGACCGAAACGATAATGGCGCTGATAGGGGTTACGGAACCCTTTAATTACATACAATGTCTGAATTACTATTTCTGATAAAATCAAATAGACTACTCAGGAATCTGTTGCGAACACTTGTTGTATCTCGTATATATTATTTGAAGCAAGTATCATTAAAATGATATCAACATCAATGAAATCAGTTAAGATACATTAAAAATTAGGGAAAATGCTAAAAATCTGGCTTATTTGTCGGAATCCTCGAAAAATGCAAAAACAAAAAAATGAATCATTTTGTTTTGTTATAATATAGGCATTAATGTCTATACTAAACAGTCTAAGTGAAAAGAAAATATGACATGCCATTAAAAATTCACTCCTTATTAACAAAATATTTAAAAATACTCATGTTGTAAATAACTATTTGTCAACCATTAATTTTAGAAAATTTGTTTAGATTTGTATAGCGAGAATCATATGGTATTATTAACCCAAACAGGATATTAAACATGATTCTGATACTTTGAACTGTGCAACACTAAATATAATATTTCGGGTAAGGGATTTACGTGTTCGGCCTTGGATTCACGAACTTCCGAGAGAAGGGCGTATGCAGAGACAAGTGCTTTTCCTGCCAAAGCCTACAATTGTTGAGTCTTCATGTATAGTACCCTCAAAAATCAAAATGTCCTTTTGAAACTCCCAAGGCCTCGAGTTCGTTCAGATGGAAGGAGAAATATCTATTTTAGAGAAAATTACTGTTCATGCGCTAGCGATTACCATGGTAGGACAGGGAGGCACACGATTAATTAATTTTCCGGTAACAAAATCGATTCTGGCTACAGTATGTGATTAGGCGAAGTCATTTGTTGTATACTAGAAGAGGACTTACATATTTTTCGTGCCCAATTCTCGACAATAAAAGCTTTTCTCGAAAAAACGCCGTTGTGCAGCGCACTATTACAACCTAATTTTTTCTTACATACGTATAGGTGAGAACGTAAAAATTCAATATGATGGACATCAGAAGAATGGGAATGATTCGTTCAAAATCATCATTGAAAACTTCCAAATAAAACAAGTAATAACTTTAAATACATTCGATGTATTATACAGAATAATATGCAAAGAAAATATAAAAATTTGTATGTTAATTAACTTAACTATTTGATTTCGATTCAATTTTTAATTTGGAAATTGAAGCCGCATCAAGAAGAAATATATTAACTAATTTAATAAATTCTTAGCATTTTAATGTGAATAGGGGTACCTTTACCTTTTCCTTAATTAATTAAATAATCTTCTTTTTAATTAAACACAGTGAGCACAATATTTTTAATCATTCAACATCATCACTGGCACGTAGTTTCTTATATTATGCAAGTCTAAAATTTTTAAAATCTCAATCCTCTAGAGGGTACATAAATTAATTTCATCTTGTATATGTTCATGCTTCACCAAATCATTATTCTTTTATGGAATTGAGTAAAATCAATAAATTTACATTTATGGAATTGACGATACAATAGCCCGAACGTAGATACGTTTTAGGGCGTTTTGTCAATATTTAAAAGAGTTAAATTGTAAAATCAATGATATTACGTTAGATTCACGGTCGTGTATGAAAACTGATAGAAAATATTAATACGTCGCAGGTTTAATTTATGTCATTTTTTAATGTGTTTTTATTTGCTTGCACTATTAATATTTGCCCTTCAACGATACTCCAATGAAAGCCGGAAGGGATGGGCAAGTTGTGCTTGAAATGAACACTTTCATATAACAGTTTGACAGAGTTACAATTTGATTGCTAAATATGGTATAGTTTTTGCAAAAATGCCAAATATTTACTGGTCTGTTGCCAGTAGTTCTAGAAGGGGAAGGTCCGCTCGGAAATTTATTTTTCGTTATGGCGAACGCGCAGGCAGGGAAAGATGGCGATATATCCGGATAATACGTAAAGAATCAAGACCTTGCCCCCGGGGAACAGCGTCTTTGATTCTAGCGATTGGGCAACGCGCCACTCCCCCTGATGCAAGTGTGAGCAAGTGTGCCTGAACGGTTGGGAAGATAGAATTTCACCCGCCATTTACTGCCCCCCCTTTACGTATATGAGAAAGTAAAAATAACAATAACAAGAATTTCTCAAGCACGTCTCCAATTTTTTTCTTTCAACGTTAAGTTGGGATAGTGCTAAATATACTCTATAAGATGACATAAACGGCATTTGTCCTCTTCTTGTATTTTTTCAAAAATTATAAAATTGTTTTTTTGTTTATCACGGCGTTACAAATTACATTGGCGACGATTTATTCAAATTATGAATAAATATATAGTTAACATATAACATTAATGAATACATGTGCTTTATGTGGTATTTTACAAAGTTTCTCAAAAATTCAAAAGTTTTTTTTGAAAATGAGCTCAAAATTCCGCAGTTTCAAAGAGACTAAAATTGCGTTTTCGCAAAAGTGGCAAACATTTTTCTTCTGTCTTTTCGTATTTTCTGATAAGTCAAAGTTTTCCTCTTCAACTACATTCTTAAAGTAATGTTTCATTTCTACAGTTAAGAAGCCAAAAAACTGAGTAAAAAGTAATTGCGCTTTGGGTGACGATAAAGGAGTATGTTGAAAGTCCGAAATGCTAGTCCAGACGAAAGAAATTAGAGAACTAACTAGTACGAGTAAGTCTGTACCTTCCTTTAGCACCATTAGTTAAGCTTGAGACGTAGGTAGATCGTTTTATCATCAGTGGAAATTACATCCTAATTTCATCAAAATCTGTCGAATTGTTCTCGAGATTGTTCGGACCTATGAACGCATTACGCAAATGTAATAATTTTTGCTCATTTAATGTTAATGCTCATCAGTGTTAATGATTTTCTTTTAAATTGTTATGTTATTTGAGTGATAAAAAGGCTTATATTGTTATAATTATATTGTATATTATTGCCATACCTATTTTTTAAATTCGTAACATTTTAATATCTCTGACCAATTGTTGAGAGTTGTCGCATACCTGCGCGTGGAATCTGAGAGCTGAAGTACGACCTTCAATATATTTGATCTGTGCACATGATATAGCAAACTTGTGATAAAATTTATTGTAATATCGTCACTGCAATGTCAATCGTTGAAAGCAGAAGTATTAGAATTACTGTGTCTGGTTAAGGAGATTTGGAGTGACGAACGTAATGAAGACAGGAATGAACGTAAACAAATAAGCATATTTAAAAATTTAATTATAAAAATAGCTTGTTCGATGGAAAGATAGAGAACTCAAGTGTTGATACCGACATGGCTAAGAAGAAAGGTAAACGAAATAGGATTATTGATAGTTTAAATATAGCCCCCGCGCGCGCCCGTGGCCGGGACCGCGGCCGCACCGGCAGCTGCGCCTCGTTCGGGTGCGGCGCGGACGACCTCTGACCCCGAGGCATCGAGGCGGAGGCAATCGCGGTCACGTTCGCGCCGGCGGTCGCGCTCGCGATCCCGGCGGAGCTCACGGCACTCGTCGAGTGCCGTGCGGGTCACGGCCGAAAGCGTGGAGCGAGGTCCGCGTACGAGGGCGATAGCAGCCAACGTGCAGCAGCAGGAAGCTCGCGGTGAGTCGGTGCCCAACATTTCACCAAATAGGGATAGGGATAGGGGTGATAGGGAAGACTCCACATCCTCTTAATTTGCTGTGCAACCGAATCATAGAGAAAAAAATGGATGGAGATGGGAAATTACTACTTCCTAAACAGGAACGTAAATGTCGCCCAAAACATTTTAGGTGATAAAAGGTCTAAATTTATGAAAGAATTAGGAACATTTTTAGGAAAGGTTCGGACCATTAGGGAAACTGGAATTAGGGATTGGGAAAACAGCACATGGTTAGCTTGAGCGGAGCCTAGACTGGAGAGAAATAAATAAGTCAATAAGCTAACAATAAGTACGTAATTCTATGTTAAGTTAGTAAACAGTCAGTAAACAGAAATAAGTCATAAGTCGTAGTCAATTGGTAAATAACTGGTCAATACAATAAATAAAATAAAACTGGCATAGTAATAAGCACATTAGGGGGTGAAGAGAAGGGGGGATCTCCTTTGGCGCCGTTTGATTTCAGGTGCTGAGGAGGCCAAGCACTGGAAGGAGACGGCGGGACGCCCGCGCCAGAAAATAAAATAGCTAAAATAAACGTCGGATAGATTAGAATGTACTCGGCTTCTGACAGCAGGTTTTTCCCCCATCAGGGGTTTTACCTGAGCCGTACCTTGTGGTCTCTTTTCCGCGGCTTTGATGCGATGGAGAGGCCTTTTGGGGTGAATACCAGGATTCGAAAGATTAGAACGCGAAAGGATGTATGTATTGTAATGGCTTAAAGGCCTTCGTCCTAGCCACATAGGATCAAGTACGCTAATTTGTTTGTAATAATTACCTATTAAATATATATAGTTTAAATATAATGACTTGGAATGTTCAAGTACTGCATACAAAAAAAAAGAAGTTATGATAAGAAAGAAAAATAATATTCCAGTACTACCTGAGACAAAATGAAACTTCGCGGAATCACAGAGATTAGAGATTTGGCTATGTTGTAGTCTGAGTTTGCTCAGACAAGGCACGCTAGTAGTGATGTAGCTATTCTCATAGATAAAAAATGGAAAGGATTTATCAGGTGCAATAGATTTATAATTATAGAACAATATTGTTGCGTTTAAAGTGCCACGTGGTTTCAGAGTAATAATTGGAACATACGCTTCGGAAGAAGAAAGAAACAACGATAAAGAAGCATACTATAAAGATATGCAAAATGTGATAAACACAATACATAAAAATGATTATATTATAATTGCAGGAGATATCAATCCAAGAGTAGGCTCACAACCAGGGTTGCATGTTGTGGGAAACTTTGGTGAAACAACAATTAACAATAGTGGACGTAGAATAATTGATTTCTGTTTACAATGAGCTAAAAATAATAAACATATTCTTCCTTAAGAAATATATTAATAGATTTAACTGAGTGGCGAGAAGAACACGTAGCCTCATTGATTCTATTATTATAAATAAGAAAACAAAAAATATGTTTAAAGATGTACATGTGTTCCGAGAAGAAGAAATCAATTCTCATCATTTTATGGTACGAGCAAGAGTGACTATCATGGCTCCGAGGAAAAGGATAAAAGGAAATATTCAGGAGAAACGAGTAACATATAAAGTAAAACAATTAAATTATAAGGGGACACAGTTCTCGCCTGGAAACGGTAGCGAGCGGACGTGCGCCGAGCGCTCTCCTTCACGGGCGACTTCAGTGAATAAGTTTAGGCAGAGTACAACTCTAACGAGTCAGCGTAACATGTGTAGTGATAATGTTTCAATAAGTGGCTCTCCCTGATCGGCAGGCAACATCGTCTAGGAACAATAGAGCATTAATCATCACATAGTGAATTCAGTGATATTATTAACGACCTAATGATGGTCAAGGTAAAGTGGCCCCGTGGGCAACCAGTCGATATAATTAACTTAAAAATATCAAAAAAACTGGCATAGCAAAAATTAGAGCAACATCAATATATTTAAGGCAATCAGGATCACATTGATGGCAGATCAATCAACAATCAAGCTAATTATCGGAGAGAACAAACAGGCTTCTTTCAGCACATCACCGAGGGCCAGCCTGGGAACTTCATGGAACCCAACCACAGCATGGTCTCAACAACTAGACATGGTCCGAGGTCGTCTGAAACAACATCAAATAAAACGTTGAGTACCTAGAGTGGAACAACTCTCGAAAAAGAACAAGAAACAGCTCTAAGACCAAACGGACCCTCAAACCCCTCGACATGGGTTTTAATGCGGGCAGTTTTTACGGCATAAAAATCATATATGCACGTTTAGAAGACAAATCAAAAGTTGAAACTCAAAGCCTCCGTAGATCATAACATACCGCTCAATTTTTCGGCCAAATGTTACTCAATGTATCGAAATAAATTGAATTTTTAACTAGCACAGTAAAAGACGATGATTTTAAGTACAAAATGTACAAGGCGAGGATTAAAAGTGCTACCCGAAACATTGAAGCTACAGAGCTATAATTAAGCAACTTGACGACCGAGCGCAATATAACACAATTATAAACAAGAAAGCAGAGAGCATTTTCGTGTAGTGCTCGATATATTATTTCGATAACCTGCACGTCAGAAAACATAGCTCGAAGTAAAGCTGAACTCAAATCCAAGGGGTACACCGTGAACATGCACAATGTACTTCATCGAGTAAGAAAAGCCGCTAATCGCTTCTTTTTTATAGACTCTAGAACCAAGTGCAAACATGCAGAAATCTACAATATCGACAAAGCCCTTCGTAATGCGAAATAGAATTTGAAGCAGCGTCAAAAGAAAATTCCAGTTGCAATCATCGTGTCAAGAGTATGGGTACACGAAGAAATATGTAAAGCTAACTCCAAGGTGCGTGAATGCGGTGAAGAACATTTCCCAAGACGATGCATAATAAAGATAGAAGCAGCAGGCAACTATGCGGATTTCGCTTGAAAGCAATATCATGCCAACTATAAAGGCGCCCAGTGTATCAAGAATTACGTTAATAAACGTAACAAGCATAGAAAAGAAACAATACACCATCGACAAGAGTAATCAAAAGGTGCAAACGCTCAGATTCTCCCTCCCTCCTAAGTTCGCCACTCTTTCACCCAATCCCTTCTCTCGTACAGTTATTCTCAAACTTAACATACCCTGTAGCCCTCAATAAACTAAACAATCTTCTGCCAATACATAAAACTCATTCCAAAAATTACGAAAGCACCTTAAAAACTATCTGAAGCAAATTGGGGAGCTTTGCTCAAACGCTACTACGTTCATTAATATCCAAAGATAATTAAATGGCACCAAATTAAAAAATTCTCGGAAACGAAAACGGTTTAATCCAACATCGAAAGAGATGCTCGTTAACTATTCTTCAAGAAAAATATATATGATATGTATCTAAATCTGAACTATTCACACGAAAAATCCTACTTAAAGATACTGGATATGAAATATATAAGCACCGGACGGTAACAGCGTCATGGATGGAACTGGCTATAATAATTTCGAAACACATATCAAACTTACCGAAACGAACGAATATTAAAACTGAGAAATACAAGCAACATCTGTAATGGTGACAGAAGGTAAGTTAGTGACGATAACATCTGTAATGCTCGCCGCTCCAAAAGAATAGACAGAAAAAAATTTGAGAAGATTATAAATAACTAGGATCAAGATTCATTGAGCTGGAGGCGACTTCAATGCAGAAAAACCAGCATTGGGCTTCAGCGACTCAATGCACACTAGCGAGGAAAATCTTCTTAAAGTAACCAACAGACTTAATGTTTCTAACTATTATCGACTGTGAACATACGTACTGGCCCACTGACGCAATAGAGCTTTCGACCTCTGGATTATACTTATGTCAAAAAAGGTGCACCTTGTACAGTAGAAGTAAATCTTGCTAGGACCTTTCTCAGACCATCCAGTAGAAATCCATCAGTTCAAGATATATCTAGAAAAGAAACTATTCCTCTTAAAACTAACAAGTAACAAGACAAACTGAACAAGTACCGCGATTACGTGAACAATAAACTATCTGCAAACGCGACTGGCTAACAACTGAAGAAAAATCGAAGACGCATAACAGCACCCTATCTGACACATTAACAAGAGCTGCCTGGGCCCAGACACCAAGAGAAAATAAATAAATCGTCAAATCGGTATCCCGCAGAAATAAGACAAAAGTAGTAGAAAAATGGAAAAGTCGACTTGACGAATATCATACGACACACGACAACATATGAAAAAGAAAAATATACACAGCAGCCAGACAATTAACGTCAAATTAAGGAATACGGAAACCAAATCATTCTCATAATTCATTTCAACAATCTAACACCTAACTGCTGGAAACTAATTATTCGCTTTGGAAAGCAACTAGAAAAAAGGCGACCCAACACACATCTACCATTCGGAAAAGAAGATAGCACGTTGGGCAAAGAAGGCGGCAGAAGAAAGGTCGAATTGCTTAGCAAAACACACTTTGCTCTCAGTTTTCATACCCCGGACCAGCAGAAAATGTACAGTTACTATTGAAAAATAAAGTGCTAGATATATTTGGACGCGCCTTTTACAGTTATCTCGCCCATGAATTTCAAAATCTCAGGAGAAGTCAACAAATCAAAAAAAAACGCATACCTGGGCAAAGATCCAGGATTTGACCTTATACCTGGGCAAATGTTGAGGAACTGCCAAGTAAAGGGATATGATCGTACAAGCATATTCAAATTCAACGCGATAGCTTCCGAAATAGCCATTACCTTGTCAATGGAAATACGCTCAAATATTTCCAATCGTGAACAGTGAAAGACTGCCACGGGAGTTAATCGTACGCGACTATTAGCTGCTACCCAGTCCTATCAAAAAGTATTGAAAACTTCTCTAGCACGCGCTTGAAGCCTATATTAAGAGCGATTCCCATGACTTTCAATTCTCGGTTTCGGGGGACACTCAACCATAGAACCAGGACCATCGTATTTGTAAACACAATTTTCAAAGGCCTGGAAAAAAAAGTTCTATATGTGTTCTGGCAGCATTCCTAGACATCAAACTAGCATGTCCGACAAGGTAAGGTATGAAGAATTCTTATTTAAAGATAAAAAAAACTTTCTCCGCACTCATACTCATTTTACTTACAATCCTATTTTGCGATCGCACTATTTCAAGTGAAATATCGAGGACGCTTCTGATCTGGAATTCCAACCTATTCTGGCAGGATGCCTACAAGGAGTATCTTGACTTTTTTATATTCTGATATCAACTTCAGTACTTACAAGAACAGAAAGAACTACAGATATGCACTTTGCGGACGAAAACACGCTATTTCTTTCCTGCAAATGAAGAGCCCTTACCTGGCGGCATCACAACATCTTTAAGAACATCTAAACAAAATCGAAGATGGAGTCATCTGTTGGGGAGTCATCCGTAAATGAAACTAAATTCAAAAGCATATATATCTTTTCACTAAGAAAAGAAGAACTGCCAAGAAGTAAATACTAACTAAACAACAACGAACTCCACGAAGCTGATACTATTCAACAAATTACTTGGTCTGGCATTGGATAGACGCCTGAAATTGGAAAACCCAGATCAAAACAAAGAGAAAAGAAGCTGCAGCTTAAAGTCTCAAATTGTATGGCTAATATAACAGACAATCAAAGCTGTCGCTTGCATAACAATACAGATTTATAAAATATAATTCAAACAAATTCGGACCTATGGTAATTTGAATTTGTTGGGGCTCTTCCAGTAATCGAATCTAGAAATTTTAAAAAGATTCGAAGCTAAAACGATAGAAATACTGTGCAGCGCAACTTTCTCATGGTACGTGACAACAAGGAACGATATAGAGAAGACTAGACATCCGTCCGCGCTGGAGGAAGTAATCGCACAAATGAGGGCAAGCATAGTCAGGAGCAGATTGTAACAATACCACCCAATACTCTCAACAAGCCTACTAGATACAGTGAGCAACGTGTAAGACTGAGGAGAGAGAGTAATTTTCGATCCGTGCATACGATTTTGTTAAATGAAATCTTTTCATGTCATAATTGTTCACGTCGGAAATGTATCTGTTGACACCATTTGCTTATTGTTCCGATAGGAACAGATTGTAAATTATGCAGAAAAATAAAATAAAAAAAATAAAAAATTATAAGGGTATATCACACTTATATGAAAACCGTATTAACCAATATTTGACAATGAATCTCCCAAGCATTAAGGTAGAAGCAGAAAGGGCAAATATTAAAAGATCTGTGGAAGCTGCAGCAGAAGAAGCCCTTTACTACAGGTATAAAAAGAAGAAGAGGCATAAATATCTGGACAGAGGATCTCTAATAAACTGTAAAAGAAAAGAAGAATGCCTATAAGCAAATGCTCCAGACTCACTCCCAAGAAAACAAATTTTAGTATAAAAGAAAATGTGCAAAAGCAAAGAAAAAGATTAGACAAGCTTATCAAACTGAGATTTTTACATACGTTGTATTGAAGATGATGCACATGGACGACGAGAATATGATTTCAAAGTGTTGAAACATCTCAAAAGAGAAGAGAAAGATACAGCCCATATAATTGTTATCAAAGAAGAAGATTGGTTGCAGTACTATAAAGAACTATGGTGTGATGTAGAGGACTAAGAAGACATCCAAGACATTTCCATACCAGAAAATGTAGATCCTATAAGTATTAAAGAATTAGAATGTGCTTTGAAAATGAATAGAAATGGAAAAGAACTAGATAATATGAATAGTAAACTATTGAAATATGGTGGTCATACTTTGATATCGAGGCTGTTGTACTTCATTAATCTATACTAGAGCTATTTTCAAATACCAGAAGAGTGGAAAGTGGCTATTGTAAAACCCATTTATAAAGAGATGATAGATCGGTCTGTGGAAATTATAGAGGAATGAGTTTGCTAACTTCTGATTATAAAGAATACTCTAGAATACTTTCCGAAAGATAGAAAGAAGGATAGAACATAATCTTAAAACACACATAGCCTTTATGGACTCTGTGAAAGCAATTGACAAAGTTAGACGACAAGTGCTTTGGGAAATTTTAATAAAGAAGGGGGTTCTTTACCATCTCATCAAAGTAATTAAGAGCCTGTATACTGGAACTGAAATACGTATAGACACTGGTTTCAAAATCGGCAAAATGTTTCAGAATATAAGCCTTGGAGTTCCACATGGTTGTAGCTTTGTACACGAAGGCTTCCGCGGCTCGAGTTTAATGACTTCTTGGCTGACCTGGTGACGTCACGTAGTTGGCTGAGAGGCCGACGTTTCGCCTTTCATAACGCAGGCTTCCTCAGGGTAGTGACTACTATCCAACTATCCTCACTGCCCTGAAGAAGCCTGCGTTATGACAGGCGAAACGTCGGCATCTCAGCCAACAACGCGGCGACACCCGGACAGCCAAGAAATCGCGGATGTAGCTTATCAGCAACGCTGTTTAATCTAATAAATTGAACTGTTATGTTTCTTGTGGTATTTAGATTGCAGAAAACTGTTTTGTAATTCTATCTTATATGCAGACGATGAAGTTCTGATTGTTAAAGTAGATGAACTTCAGCTCAATATCTAGAAATTCAGAAAATAGGTAGATATTATAACCGTGAAGTATCCACATCTAAAACCCAAATTATGGCATTTTGTGGAAAAGGAACCAGTGAGATATAAGATAGTGGAGGAAAACCAGGTTTTTAATCAAGTAAGCAGTTTTAATTCTCTAGAAACTATATTTCATACAACTAAGACAGAGACATAGAAAAGAAACTCTCGCGGTTCCAGCTCATGTGTGGAACCATAAGCAGAACCCTTGGTACGAAAACCCGAAAAGAAACACAGTTGAAATTCTAAAAGGAAATGGCAATACTAACCCTGCTATACGGTAGCGATTGCTAGGTTTTGAAACAAAGAGAAATGAGCAAAATATAGGCATCAGAGATGAAGTTTCCGAGGGGCGTAAAAGTTTGTACGAAAAGTGATATCAAAAGAAATCAAGGTATTCGATAAGAACTAAAAGTTTTATCAGTTCTCGATCAAATCCAAAAGTATAAAAGAAATTCGAACCAACTTCTATATAGAATGGAAGAGCGGCGACTTCCTCAAAAGGAATGGAAATATTGTCCGCTTGGAAAACGAATTCCCGGGAGAGCAAGGAAACGTGAATCATTGAACCGGAACAGGTCGTTAAGGTCTAGACCGCGAAGATGACGATAATGATGATGATTTATTATAACATAGTGAGGAAAGTACTCAAACCTAGGCCAAGTTCCTAATGCGAGCCTCTTGATTTGCTGTTTTGTAAAGTGCTGTTGCATATTGGAAACTTACTGAAATTGGTTCTTTGCAAGAACACAGCCCTGTCAAGTGGTGGTGTCTTCATCTTGTTACTGAACAGTCAGCCGTTAATGCGAACACTGAAAGGCAAAGTTTTTTAAAGTGTGTATTCTTAGTTTCCTAATTTCGATACTTTATCGTTCAATCTTCTAACTATTAAATTATTTTAAAGGGTACATTAATATCTATTGATGTAGGGAAATGTATTTTATTTTACTTGACTAGTAAAAATGTTATTGGAATTTGGAATATAAACACGCGGATGCCTGACCCGAGCACCCGAAAGGTTCCTAACAGGGGCCTCATGTTTAGTCTTGTAAAATAAAAACAATTAAGGGATTTATCACTCCTTTGTGCACACGAAGAATTTAAAGAGTGAATATGTATGTTAATTGATAAAATAAGCTCATCTCTGCTCCTACACTTGGCTGGCCTTTGCTTGAGACGAGTCACTAGCACTTCTCCGGGTAAATGGTTCGATCGAACAATATAGTCCAAATGACAAAATTGAATTTTCATTTATCTGTCCTTTGCTTTCTGGAATTGATTTTGTGTAAATGGTCGCCCCTACTTAAGTAGCATGGCATACATACTACTTACGAGGAGTATTTCACTGATAGATTTCCATGCCGATTGATTTTGTACGCTTAGAATAGGGCACACGGTCATACTGCTTTTCGAGGATATATTTGAACTCTATCCATCAGTATAAAACAATTCTTAATTTTTACTCTTTGAAAAACAGTAAGTACTTTTCTAAAAAAGAACATATAATAAAAAATAAGAACTCATTAGAATTTCAGACACACACGTAACTGGAGAAAATTCTTTCCTTCTTTGTGCCCTGCAATACCTTTCTCACCATCCACCATTTTTTATACCAATGTCCTCTATTTCAGCTCATCAAAATAAATGAGCACAAGCAATAACGTATTTTAACATGCAACGATGATCACAGAAATGTGTTACAATTCTATAAATTATGTAATATCGTATATAAAATATAACTCCATATAACCTATTTTTAACACAGTACAAATATTTTTTTAACAGTGTTTATTTTTAATTTCTGTTAGGTGTATTTTCTGTATTATTTTGTTAAGACACAGTTTTTATTAGTGATTAAATGTCATGTAATGTATTTTCCATGTAGATGCTAATAACCATAGATGTCGATACAACTTAAAACAAAATTTTAAAAAATCTTATTTTTCTGTTTATAATGAAGATCCAAGCGACCACCTTTTACACTGAGGGTTTACTTTTATGCGTGTTTTAATATGTTATTGTACTTTTTATACTTTCAATTCTTAACGTTCCTCATTAATATGTATGTTTATGATGATTTGTTACACAATTACTTGCAATTTATTTATCAGTATTTTTTCTGATTAACCAAATATTTATCAATAGTTTCAATATTGGATAACCAATCTGTTTTTGTGGTTTTTTAATTCTTGGTAATTAAATTAATTTTGTAACAGTACGTTTCGTGATGAAGTAAATCAGAATGTAAGCATGATTTGCTAAGTTCATTATCCTCTATAAAAGTCTGTGTTAATAATAAATAAATAAAATTCATTCTGTATTAGTTAATTATGGATTAATGTGCAAACAATTATCTAGTTTTCGTGATATCAAGTCAGATTTTAGGAAAACAAGTATTTTATTACTTTGATGACCTAGCCAAAAAATAATGTTATAAAAAAATAAAATACATCGTAATTAAATTAATATTCTGATAAATAATTATAAATTAAAGCACCAAAAAATTTCACATAGCTTTCGTTTGGTCTTGTTGAAAAGTGCTGCCATAACTACCGTGGATTATGCCGAAGGCAGTAGAAGCCTGAGGTTTCTGCTGTCCAAACGAGGCTGTAGTTTGGGAGAGAGGGGGCACAACGAGCACTCATTCGAGGTAGAGAAATTCTGACTTCCCTGTGTTCTCTCATCACTCCACATGTATTTTCATACCGACAAATTCCGCTTCATGGTCCAAAATCGCTGACGCTTGCCTCAATCATTAGCATCCTTTATGAAGTTGACATTCGATCCAAGTAAAGCGATCCCAAGAGCATTACATTTTCGATGCATATTTCGTAAATTTAACTGTATTCACAACACACTGCATAAAACAATTATTCTCTAAAACGCGTGATGTATAATGTGGTATAAAATTATCTAGACCACCCTCACAAGGGTTATCAGGCTACAGCTCAATTAATGCATTGGCAATGCAATTTTCGTCATGGTGTAACTCAGTCATACGGGACAGCGTGGTTTGCTTTCAATATGTATAGTAATGAAGCAATATTGCACTTAGAACATACCAAACCATAAATTCTGGGCCCTAGAAGTAACTTACATGACTGTGGTCAAATTATAATACGAAATAACAAAGTTAAAAACTAGTATTTTTGCAATATGTAACTGTCACACTTATAGGTTAAAGCGACCGGTTATCAATATCCAATTAAAGCTGTTAGAAAACCAATATTTCAAATAATGATCTCCTTACGTTTAATCGCATTCTACATTAAAATATATCCTTCTCAGGTCTCAAATCCTTATCGCTAGAAAAAAAACAAAAAATCTGAACACTGCAAAAAGGAGTAAAGAATAGAATGTTCATACGATATCCTGCTGTTGCTACACCAGTCATCCGCATCCGATGTTAGCACTCCAGACTCAAAGTTGAATAGAGCAGAAGTTATCAAAAATTTGCCATTATTAAGCTATCAACATGAAAAAAATTGCTGCGGATTATTTAAAAAACTAGGAGATACAACAGCATAAAATAATTAAAGACATTGTCATTGCCAACAATATTATTTAATGCAATAGCAGCTTTCGATGGCTTAGCCATCATCATCAGTTGTCTGACTCTCCTTGCAGATATATTTATGGACGCTTTCGAACAGACCATCTTCCTTTCAAGTCATTCACTTCTCAAAAACATTATATATTGGAACCGTTACGTAGACGACATCCTTGTTCTCTGGACCGGTACGACTAGACAAATTGATCTGACTTTCTCAACAACACACATCTTAACATTCAATTCACCACAGAACTACAGAAAGAAGACAAATCTATCAATATCCTAGGCCTGAATATAAACATATCTAAAAACAAACATACTTTCAACATTTTCAGAAAACCGACATACACAGACACTGTCATCCACAACTCTTCACAACATCCTATTCAACATAAACTTCTGCCTTCCACTACATAATACACAGATTACTAAGCCTCCCCCTGACAAAATCTCATTTCCTGGAAGAACTGCACACCATACAACACATTGCTATGTCTAACGGTTACAGCACAGAACTCATTAACATCATACTACGCCGCAAAATAGTTAAACAAAAACAAAAAATGTACACTACACTTTCTCCTATAACAAAAACACCGGACAAGTACACTTGCTT
>BOPP01000438.1:189395-206224 GCA_017312745.1 Gryllus bimaculatus
CGTTCGGGTCGGCCAGAGGAGCGGAGCGGCAGGGGCACATCCGCACCCTTCGACCGCTCGTCGCGAACCATAGTGATTATGTGATTGGTGCAAAATACCATGGGGCAGAGACTAGAATCTCAATTGTTTACGTATGAGGCAAAAATATTGTCATGTTTTCCTCCTGAAAGAGAGATTTCGCCTGAGCGCACGTCTCGTAACAAAAAAGAATTGAGCTGGGGTTTTCCGTCCAGAATTACTGTCATTGGACCAATAAATATTAAGCAATTTAGCAACAATTATACTCTCTTTTAACAATCAATTTGTAACTCTCTAAAACTTATATTAAAATATTCATCTCAGGAACAGTTTTCGGATCCTTTCTGGCCGTTCTAGAGCATATTTCGAATTTATTATGAAATTGTAAATTGTTGCAAAAATGTTAATTCGCGGACTTCGGCTCTGGTACACCAGAAGTCTCGCCCCTCTTTAGATCGGCAAAAGTGGTAAATTATTTTTATATTTACAAATATTGCAAACTTTTTTATAGTTTTCTCTAAATCCCCTTGAAACGCCATACAAAATTCCGCGATCCGATCAAGTTGCGTTTATTAGAACTTAGCATCTCATAATCACCCCCATTTTTGCACTCATTTCATTCGCTCTCCGCACACAAGTTTATTGAAAAGAGAAGTTTGCAATGTCTCGTTTCGATTCATGCCGACGGCTGAGGCGATATCGCGGCCTCGGTAGTGCCTTGAGGCGATAAACGGTGCGACGAAGTAAAATGATAGTTTTCACAATGTCTTCGGAAAAAAACGAACAATCTGTCTCGTTTGTTGGTAGTTTCGTGTGAGCATTGCAGTAACAATTTTTGTCTTACGGCAACTATTGCAGTTTTTTTAAGATTTTAAAGTATAAAGTATTTTCATTTTTCTTTGATTTTGACTAATGAGTCATTTTCTAACTTTTTCCGTTATTTTAACTACTTGTTGGCTGATTTCATTGATTTTAATACAATTTTATTGGCACTTGCTACAAATAATATCTACGAGATACAAGTGTCCACAACAGAATTCCCGAGTAGCCTATTTGATTTCATCGCTGATAAATTGTAATGTCTGCCGTTGTATGTAATCTAAGTAAGCTACTCGTAACTCCTATTGGCGCCATTGTCGTTTCGGTCAATTTCGGGATTACTCAAGAAAGACATTTCCTGGTAAATAACAGTTATAACTCAATGTTTACGAGCTGAGTTCAGTTCAACGTATGGAAGAAGCCTCGATTTCATCAGTATCAAATCTAACAGCTTGTGATGTTCATTCAAATTCGGGTTGATCACATTTGTTACGTCATTTTTCTTTGCTTTTAGGTCATTACTAAACTATTTAAGCGTATTTTATTAATTATTTTTGACGAAATTTCAGGTCATCAAAATCTGTCCCTACTTATTAGAATAGAAATTTGGAGACTTACCAAATGAGAATTGTAAGCCTCAATTGATAACCAACTGAATATTGTAATATAATGTTACCATTTGAATATCGTAGAACGTTAGACGCAATTTGTCAAAATTTAAGTGAACAATAATTCTTGTTTAAATTTGACTTTTCGTTCAGCAAAAGATGACATGTGAGAGTACTTATGTTGGTATTATGTATACGATGGGTTTGATCTAATATTACTTGCATTACACAAATGATTTTAATTAATTAATAAGGCATGGATCGAAAAAACTCGTATTACGATACTGATCTCAATTTCGTAAATTTTGACTTAATTTAATCAAAGTGAAGGGTCTTAATTCATCCATTTAAATTAAGTTCATCTTACTAAACATACTATTTAGACAATGTGTTATTTATAAAACCAGCTTTAACACCATTACTTTCACACCTTAATTGTCAGAGCTACGCAATATAAAATACTATGCGAATTTGCAAAATTTTTTTCCAACAAAAATTGTTTTCTCCATGCTGGGATTCGATTTTGGAACCTTGCACTTAACACATTTGACACGTAACCTCTACGCCACCAGCTACACAGCTGAACTCTCTTCATCCTGGTGCCAAAAGAAAGGTGAAAATTTGCATTTGCACGTTTAGAAAATTCAGAGTGTTTCAAGTACATTAATTCAAGATGTAGTTTTAAAAGCTAGTTTCAATATGCAAAAATTCCTATCGCCAATATGGTATTTTGACGATGTTAAGTTTTATTTGAAATGTTCGAAAATTCAGATCGAAATGGATCTGCGCCATTTTTATGCGACTTTGCTCTATTCGAAGAAAATATTTAAAGAAAAAATTAGAAATATTATTGAGAAAATGTTGAGAATACGTTGGTGGTTGATGTTATACTCCTCAACATTAAAAGATCCATTTCAAATTCGAGGATCCGTGACATCAGCCAGATCATTCAATGAATAGCCAATTTAAAGAAAATCTTGTTGACTCTATAACTACTCAAATGTAAACGGACTGACAAAAGGAGGTTTTTCGAAAATAATTTTTTCAGGATCAAGAATACACAAAGCACGCGTTTTGACAACCCTATATATAGGTAATAATATACGAACAAGAGGCAATTCACTTTTTTTCGAATGAGCAACATACAAAACGTGTTGTCTGTGGAAATTAAGACACTTTTTCTGCAGCATTACATAAGTCACTCTTAACATAGTATTCGTGGAGGTAAATATTAGGTGGAGTTGCAAGGATTTGAATTCGCGTCCTTCCAATCTGCCGTACTTGCTCGACCTCACTACGTTATCACGAACATTTATCATAGCAGTGTCCAGGAGAACGTATTACGAAAAGAATATTGACGTGATATTCATTGCACTTGATGTTTTTAGTAGAGAATGTACTCCATGTGCTAGAGATATCATATTCATGATAAGAATGCAGAGGACTTAAATACGCGCAAATACGTGGTTCATTTTATTTTAGAAATATTTTCAATGAGAGCTCAGTTGTGTAGGCTGGGTTGTGCAGCTAATTTTAGGCGTTATCTTTCGGTGTCTACCTTCAAGGCTGAAGCTACGTCATAGTTTCAATAATAAGTAAGCAGTAATAACGTCGGTCGGAACTTCAGAATCTCAATGGCAGAAAATGTATTCTTAAACATTAGCACACTGAAATAAGTGGTGGCGCGACAAAAGCATATACTTTCTGTATTATTTATTAAGGTTACGAATTATTATAACGATATAATTAACCACAAAAGTGTTTCATATCCGCAAGAATTATTTGCGACGGTCATGCGTAACATTACTCCGCAGTCGTTTTCTCTTTTTCTCCACAGACACCTTGATAACAACCGTGCATCACAAAAATGTAGCGTCGCAACAAAAATATACTTAATATATAATAATAATTTGGAAGCGATGCGTCTTAGACCTTGTAAACTAGGTTAGCGTATCCCATGGGGACACGACTTTTTTAGGGTACGTAAATTCTGTCAGATGAGTTTATTCTAATAGATGAGTCTTCTAATAGAAGGGGCGGATTTGGATGACCTAAAACATTGCCAGAAATGATCAATAAAATGCTCTTAAAATACGCTAAAAATGACGTAAAATCTTGATCAAAACCAATTCAGACGAACATCTTCAGATGTTGGATATGTTACTGATGTAATCGACGCTCCTTTTTCTTGTTCAAGTGAACTCAGCTATCAAGCTTTGGGTTTGAACCGATCTTTAAAAGAAAATCTCTCTCTTTCTTCATCTTAGTAATCGGCCGAACTGGCAATGGCACCAACAAATGGCCCAGGAACCTTAGATTACATAGTACTCACAACGGCTGAATTTACAATACATGAGCGAAGAAATCGAATAGGCAACTTAGGAATTCTGGAGTGTACTGTTTACACCTCGAAAAATTTGTTTGAAGCAAGAAACAATAAAATGATATTAAAATCAATAAAATCAGCGGGAAAATGCAGTAAAAAGGTAAAAAGTGACTTATTAGTCAAAATCGACGGATAATGTAAAAAGAGACATAACAATGGGTCTTTTCGTTTCGTCATGACATAAAATGAATTTAGATACTAAACGGCATTGTTCTGAAGTGAAACAAATAACATTTCATTAAAATCCGCGCCCTATTTATTAGTGACATAGCGATACACATTATGTATCGTTTACATAAGTGTCTGTTAAATTTCATTGGCCAATGTGGCGAAGGAGAAGGGGTCAAACCTAAGACAAGAATTTTGCTATCGTGTAGGAGCTCTGGTCGAACCCTCCTTGCAACCAGCACCCGTCAATTTCCCCCAGTTTTGGGGTCTACGTTGCAGAGGACTGACGAATGGAAGAAACTATTTTACAGCTTCTTTAAGTAATCTTGAAATGTGTGTGGGGGTGGCAAGAATTAAAAAGAATGTAATACACACACACTATATAGGATGAGTCACGCAACTTTAGCATCTCCTTTTAATTTTTGAACGGTTGAAGTTATTCAATGCAGTTTTCACGGAAATGCACGAGGGAATGGGGCTAATCGATGAATGTATTCGTTTTTATGCATTTCTTGTATTTTAGGAGAAATTGAAGCAACTTTGTTTTTTAAACAGATGAACGTAAAAAGAGAAAATCAATAGTATACATATTGCCACATGTTTAATAAGCACTTTTTTGAATAATATTGATCTTTTTGGGACAAGTGTTTAACGTATATTTTGAACGAAACTGTCAGCCACTCAAGGTCAGACATGCTCCTTCTCCTAGCGGGCGCTCGTGGAAGTGTCTACGCCAAAATACCCTGCAAGAGGGGCAAAGGCACGGCGCGGACCTCAGCGACGGTGTACGACGAGGCTTGGGGTGAGGGATAACCAGCACAAGGTAAAAGAACTGTATTTGCAGCACGAATTCTTTCGAAGTGGGTCGCATGACCGTTACAATTATTGTATGAGTAGTGATCGAGCCTGCGGATTGTGTAACTGAATAAATAATTTGACGAAGTATTCAGGGAGAAAACTAACGTAATTTACGTTAAGAATTAAAAGCGTTTCAAGGGATTCGTCAATGCGGTCAGAGAAACAATTAGTTACGCCAACGTTACGAAATATTTAATTTCTTCACCAGGGCTTAAGTATAAAAAATGAACAGTGCATGAAGACAACATACATTACAATAAATTGATTGTTAAATAATTAACACAACTAAAACCAAAAATTACCCACTACATTTGGTGCCGTCTTGACTTCTTTCAATTCTTGGACCTCCACCTGCAACGACGCGACACTCTCCTCGCACCTTTGAACCTCCTTTTGCACTTCCTGTAATTCTATTAAGTCTCCATCGAATCTTTTAATTCACATTTATTCTCATTTATTTCTTTCCTGCACGATTCGATCTTCCGTTCAACTCCGTGAGAAACCTCTTCCATTTTTCTTGAATTGATCCTATGACCTTATCTTGGGGGTCATTACCCGGAGATTGAAGTACATTATTTGTTACAAGCAAATTAAGTATATATATGCAAGGTGCAACCCTACATTGCACCTTATTACGTTATACAAAGTTCAAATTCAATCATATCTATCAAAAACAGGTGCGTGTGCGTTGAAAGCATCAGAATACATGGTTGGAGGATTATTGTCGCTTCCCGAAACTATTATAATATAGATATGCCAACCCTATTAGACGAAGCAATTTAGTAGAAGAACTCGAAATGCTACAAACCAAGCTTAATTACCGATCCAAGTCATGCTGCCACAAGACGTGATGACCGAAATAACGTGAAAGAATTCGATATCACGAACGAATAAGCGCCACCTACATTCAACTTAATATCCGGCAAGTTTTAATCCCGAGCTGCTTTCATTACGATGTATCAATTGACTACAGTAACTACCATGTGTTATTGGTTCTATGAACTCGTTTGCTCATATTGTAAGCATTTAAAAAATTAAAAACAAGAATGCATTGGTTTGCGCAAATGGTAAGTGAAATTTGACACCCATGGAACCACTACCAGAGCCATTTACTCATTGTTCAGGAATAGGAACACATTCCCATACACTTTTGACAAATATCCAATAAGATAACAAAGCTTTCAAATGACTTCCATTTAGTGACAAATGTATTCGAAAAATTTTGTTGCCAACCAAGGCATTATATAGCATTAAACATAATTATTTATGTCTGTCACCTAAGTGAAGATGTGTTACTATCTTCAATCTTAATCATTAGATCATAATCATCACTTATCCCCATATTATTTGATTCATTTAAGCGAACATTATTATTTTGAAACCCAATACATTTGATATAGATATTAGTTACAAACAATTATAACAGATATAATTTTAAAGAACAAACATTATTAAGGTTGATACTGACAAAATCCCATAAATTTATACCCCACATTGTATTTATTTTATTTTTATATGTGTACAAAAACATATTTTTTTTAATTTACAATAACAAGCCCAAATAATATCACAGCAGCAGCGTTCACTCTGTCACCAGTGTCAGATAGCAACTACAAATTCCTGCCCAAATTATTTATCGCAATTCATCACAGGAAACTATATCTGCGTCGCTGCCCACATAACAATTTATAAAGTCTATTGAGAACAATACAAAAGCTTTATTTCATGTACACAATCCAATTTTATATTGTTTAAAACCCCAGGGATCTGATCCATCAGATAATCACAAAATTTTAATCAGACTAATACAACACCTGCGGGTCAACATGCAAACGTTTAATATGGACCAACTAATTATGAAGTTTGTTATCGTTGTATTGGAAAAAATTAGAACCCGTGATTATCGTTTTTACATCTCGGAATAATCAATTACAACGGTATTAAAGAAAACAACACCGCTCATATCATGTACCTGCAATATCCCATTATATTTGAAAGGAAAGATGCCTATATTTCTCAAATAAAATATAAAATCCCATTACAGGAATTAAAAATATTATAAATATCTCAGTTCACTATTTATTATTTTAATTTATATTCAAAGTTATAAAACAGAAATCTATTACAGCGTTCTGAACACTAACAAAAAAGTCAGTTCAATGAACATTATTCATACCGCCTAATGATTCGGAAAATGCAAGACAATCACATTTGAAAATTCGCGAATTATATCACATAATATATTTTGAACATGTATGTTAAAATTGAAACGGAAGAGATTAACATTCATCAGTAGAATCAGGACCAAAAATCCATCGAAAGATATATTAACCTTCGAGATGCGATAAACCATGAAATGCACAAATTGTTGGTCGCGAACTATTCTTCCAGAACATACATCGGAAAGCCCTTACATATGCCACGAATATCTCCAAGACCTGTCGTATGTTCTCATTATGTACAGCAATTGCTCATCACATTTACATGCAATCCCAACCTATAGAAATCCAAGCAGGAGTTATTCCGGCAATCAACCCAATTGATCGTCATGATATTACAGCAACAGTCTTTAGACAAAAAATTGAAACATTAATGATTCATCGTAAAACATTTATTGTGTTGTAGACATGCTGCTGATGTATTCGTGGATGGCCAGGAAACGAGGATTTGCCACATGCACACTATTATTTGTTGGTTGAATGATAGTTCAAATGAAGTTGATGCAGTATATCAGCCTTAAATCCCTGATTACAATAGATACTGATTGGAATAAGTAGTTATCAAAAATATGAACATCGTCC
The DNA here is from genome assembly GCA_017312745.1 of Gryllus bimaculatus. Taxonomy (NCBI): domain Eukaryota; kingdom Metazoa; phylum Arthropoda; class Insecta; order Orthoptera; family Gryllidae; genus Gryllus; species Gryllus bimaculatus. Next base: position 197,054 of record BOPP01000438.1, read on the forward strand.
CCCCTGTGAAACTCATTAATCAAATTTCACCATTATATGGATGCAAAGTTCAAAAACGATATCCACGGGCAAATATCGGAGACAATTACTGTAATGGACGTTATCCACTTATCGTCGACGATCGACAGCAGACAATGGAAGAATCAACAATGTCAAATTAAATCAACCAAGATATGAAATATAATCTTGGATGTTCCATATTCACCCATTTATCAAAACCTTCAAAGCACACATCAACGTTGAATCTGCCATTCAGGAAAAATCATTTAAAGGACATTTGCAAATATTAACCAAAGGAGTGATTATGGCTGTTATTGAATTGTGCAGAAATTCCAATGATGAGTTACCAATACCAAATGTCCGCTTGTTAGTAGTAATGAAGTAGTATGCGAAATTTCTTTCCTATTCATGAAGACACCCTTCCATTGGTTCACTTAGCTGACTGCAATTTAGAAAATGGGATAAAGTATTTACAGCACAGAATGCAGTACAAAGAGCTGCTCAGCCAGCATCTACACATAACCAGTTTTTTTTAAGACATGTCAAAACGAATGACATTGCAACACATTCTTATATTCTGAAATGCCAAAAATATACTTGCGAATCAATCCTCAAGGGAGATTTATACAACGGAAATAAGGAAAACAACTCTTGGATACCCAGAGTATTCCACCGATTGCCATTGGTCGAAATTATTCCAGTACATCCAAGCAAATGAGAATGTTTTTATTTACGACTGCTATTAGTCAATGTACGTGGCCCAACATCATTCCACATTTAACTAACTGTTACGGTGAATTTGTGATCTTACAGGCCTGTCAATGTTTGCAATGCTAGGAAAATACGCTCATGCGATAAAAACTCTCAATATGCTGTAATATCATCAACGCTCATTTTCAAATACGAACATTGTTTTCTATATCATATTCTACAGCCTTCCCATCAAACCCAATTGATTGGGATTAATACAAAGGATTATATGTGTGATGATACCTTCGTATAAATACCGAAAGTAGAATGAAATCAAATCTACCAAATCCCAGTGAAGAAATTACCAATAAGCCATTGATTCATTCACCTTTACAGAAAATCTTTTAATTTCAAATAATATAGCAACGATTCGTTCACAAAATAAAAATTGCACTGCACTCGCTTCGTCGGAGAATCGCCAGCAACTTTGCTGAAGCGTGTCGAACAGAATATTCAGCATTAAAGATTCCAGTTAAAATATGCCAAATCAATTAACTCCGACCTGCAACATTTCGAAGAACTCTGAAAGTCAAAGGTCTTGCAAGCAATGAAATTAATTGTTTGAATGAATGCACGATGCACAAAAAAATCTTTGGAGCTTTAACAGAACCTAAAAGATCTACGGAGCAATCATAACCAATTTGTGCAAATATTTTATTTAAGCAGGAATTTCGTTCAAACATTGCCAGTGATTCACGATCAAACACCAGCTGATGAAACTCAAATTAAATTCTAAAGCCTCCCAAATTTGTAAAAAAACAATATTCAGAGTACTTTATTTAAGTAAGAATACGCGGTGGTCAGTTGCAAAATACCAATCTGGAAAACTTATTTTCTAAACAACTATTGACATTGTAATGGCAAAATTTCCTATAGGACATTTTGACTGCTGCATAACTTCCTCAAATTTTTGGTCAGTTAACTGATCAAAAGTTAATGAACTTATCAGAAGGTGTTCAATGTTCTCAAAATTACAGAAACATATCTGGTGAGCGAACACTATATGGCCGCAAAAAACATTGATGAATGGATAAAATTGAAAAATCAAGAAAAACAAATACAGCCGAATCAGATATTATAAATCAGTTGATTTGGCCTAACTAACAAATATGTATGAACTATCACTAGAATTTTAAAAAACTGCTGCATTTACCAGGATTGCCACCTCACAATCGCGAAAAGTGGATCGGCGGTTATAATTGATGCCGAAAATATCAACCCAACGTCTTGCAACCCGCACCATGGTAGCCCTTAAAAAATTACTAAACAACGAGCATAGAAGCAACTATACTGAAAGGAAAGTATAAAGTAGAAGACGTTTCCATACCGTGCATCACAATGATTCCGACTGATGTGCTTTAACTTAAACGAGGACATCTTCCAGTCGGCTTGCTCTTGCTATGACCATAAACAAGACCCAGGGACATCATAAGGTTTATGTATTAATTGGAAAACCCTTTTTCTCACATCGGTCAATGTTGATTGCCTTTCCCGTGTTGCGAAAACCATCAGATTTGTTTGTCTTGCGCCAGTAATCAAACAAAAAACATTGTATATCACAAGCACTACAATGAAATAAAAACTGATTTTGTATTAATTATGATTCACATGCATTAACAATAAAAGCGATTACTTACTATTTAAAAGCTTATAATGTTTTATTAATTATATTTCTTATTCACAAACGCCCTATCACCAGGGACGCGTTCTGTCCAGTGAGAATTTTTGCCCTGACTATTAAAGTATTAGGAACAAAATAAATTCACATTAAAACAAAGCTTTTTGACCAGGATGAAGTCGTCCGGGGTCGCTAGTGTATAGTATATATATTAATAATATATATAATTATAGATATAGATAATAATAATATATGTCAATATTTATGCAGGATAATAATTAACTAAAATATTTCCTTTGTAGAACAACGTGGAATTTATCTTCTTACCAACTAAAAATTGTATATTATCATTACAAAAACTATTTTACAACATTTTTGCTGCTACTGTTACAAGAAACTTCCATTCAAGCCAACTACTACCGCTTCTCTATATACACAACTTACTTCCAATTACAATATATTTTTCTCCGTAAATTAAAAATCTTACACTCATACGTATTAAATTTCTTCCTACAATCGTACTACTCATTCATCTTGCGGCCGTAGTCTCAAACACGCGCAACCACTCTTAACCAAGCGCCGAGGATGGAACCACGCATTTCAATTCAGTATATCACTGTATTATTATATATATATATATAAATAATATATATAATAGTGTGAACTACCTAGAAGCTACTCTCACACAAAATAAATATACCAAACGACGGTACATTTTCGGAATGGCTTCCAGGTTTGCCGCGCATGGAAGATGATCAAAAGAAATTCTTTTGTGCATTTAAAATATTTCAATAATAGAGAAGAAAAACACTCGCTTACAAAGATTATTCAAACGCAAACGGGCAAAGGCCTTTGTAATAAGTATACAATCAACGCATACCTTTAATCTTTTAAACACCAACCTGCGGCTGGAGCGAGCGGGCGGACCGCCGTGGCACGGCGCCGCGTCTTCGCAATCTTGTCCAATCTCGCGCGAATGTCGCCAACAGGCACGTCCCGCGCCTGCATTACATCCGGCCGAAATATAACACGTTCCCCGTCCGCCCACACACGAATTCCTGAATGAAATGTTTTGATTCGGTCGCGTTGCCACTCCACGTCACTAAATCATTTCGGGTTAGAACTTCAATCAAATCTAGTTCTCTCACTTAACCGCCATATTCAATCCAAAACTTTCTTAACACCACCAAAATTTTGTTTATGCAGCGCTGCCCGTCCGTGTTTCACTCATGGCCTCTCCGCGCACACGCACACCCAACCGTCGCTCGCCTCCGCCGCTACCCCGATAAATTTGACCGTTGGTGGTGCGGCGGCGCGGCGGGACTACGCTGATCAACACATATTTATTTAATTCAATATTAATCCCAATTTTAATTGTACCCAATCTAGAAACGTTCTTCGCTTTCAATATATTATATATATATTATATATATATATAATAATATATATACAATATACATAATATACAATATATACGTATATGTAAACTAATTCAATATATCACTCTTTTTTAAAATAAACATATTTTTCTTTTGATAATTATTACGGCGACATTGCATTGAAACAGTTATGCCAGCAAAAAAAAAATTTTACTTTTAACTTAAATTTGTGTACGACTTCAATTGCTTAATCTTTATCTGCAACACACAGTACGTACATGTATTCGTATGTGCTATTTCTGTAGTGACCTGATACTAATACTTGATAAATGTATTTTTAATACGTGTATTTAAGCAAAATACAAATTACATGAAAATATGTTCCCTCTGTTAAGTAGGAGTTTTCACAAATATTACAATTCGAAAAAAATAGCATGCAATGCAGATGCCCACGCTCAATGAAAAAAGGCATCCAGGATCTCGTCGAAGGCCATGTTTCATTATTCGAAAAATTTTCTTTCTGCAATCTCTAAGGTTTGATACTACAACAGAACTTCCCCGCAATTAATTAATTATGTCCCCAAATTCAAGCCTGGAATGTACATTTGCAAAAACACGCAACGAGCTCAATATAGGCTATCGAATTGAAATAATTCTGAATGCGTTAACAGAACTAACCTTAATTAGGTGCTTTAATTCTTTATATGTATATTTCCATTTGAGCGTTTGACGAATTGAGACACCAAAAAATTTTTACCTTAACACCCCCTAAAGTATATGTCATTTCAGCTGACCATGCGATTGCTGATTTGAATCAAAAAAGGCACTTAAAACTATTTTCTTTCGCTTAAACTAAATTTTTATCAGAAAAACCAATTTGAAATGAAATTATTTGACAATCATACTACTTTGTTTTTTTGCAAAGAATATCTGTCATATGCAACCAAACCGTTCCTTGCGTTTTAATAGACGACGGCAATTTTTACGTGATAATAGAAAGAAAATAGGACCTAAGATCGAGCCTTGCGCGGACCCCAATTCAATTGGTAAACAATATAAGATAGTAAATAATGTGCTTACCGTACATGATACGTATCTACTCTTTGAGAATCCCCGAACGTTTAAATACCAGGCGACATCCAATCTAGTGTGACATACGAATCTCTATAAAGTAATTTTGATAAGCAGTTGCATATTACCGCATAACGCATTATAGCTTCGAAAACATCTAAAAAGTTTCAAGGGAGTTCGATTTATCCATTTAAAGTAGCAACAAAGAAAGCATGTCAGTCGTAATTTAATTTCCATTTTGTGCCCTTTTATGAGAAGAAGTAGCTTAATTTTTTCTCTATAAAATTATCGGATATCGTAAAGGACCATTGGATATGGGGTAACAATTATAAAGACAGATGAAACAATTTTAATATAAACAATCGAAAATATCAACCAGATGAATATATTTTTGTTACTACATTCTCAGATTTGGGTTGAAACGATCGGAAAAAAAATAATGTTAAATTCTTAAAGGAAGGATGTGAATTTTCTGCTTTTAGTCCCTTCGGGAAGTAGTTCATCCGCAAATTCTAAAAAGTGTTTTGAAGAGATTAGCCACTTTTTCTGGATTACTTATCTTTGATTATACCTAAAAAACAACATCTTACAAAGTATCAGATGATGCCTCGATATTTACCAGATTGTCACAAAAACGCTCACTTTACCAAATACCATGCTGCACCTCGGGCGCTCACAGCCCGAGCCGCCAGCAAGTTGAAACTTCACTGTGGTAAAGTTGAGCGCCTCATGTGGGCTTTGGGAAAAACCCCCAAGGGGGAAACCGAGCTACGGCGGCCAGCTCCCACAATCCCGAATGCAAAACGACAGTCGTCTACCGTGACGGTTCGATTCGTGCGCTCGCTCAGCCGCTGCAAACATCATCACTCAGCACGCGTTAGTCCGTACTCGTTAGCCAATCTTATTTCATAATCCAGCGACACTGGGTCGAACAATCAAAACTCAACAGACTGCTGCACACATTAACTGATATGTAAAGCTTACGAAACACCAATTAAACTGACGATATTCCTGGTTAACGTTGTGCTGCATCAAAGAACAAGCTGCAACTCAACCTGAAGCGACACAAACGGTTCCCGGGTATTGATTCAATTCATAAAACATGTACCATAATCAGCCAAAAGCCTAGGCTCCCTGCATTTAATTCATTATACGTTATAACAGTTTATTAACTTACATCAATAAAAGTTTGTTTCACAAAAACTTTCAAAGGCTCTATCTTCATGTGTTAAATACAATTATTCACCTAACCTCCCCTTAATAATTAGTCATATCGAATTAGCCGTGCAATCTGAAAGCCCATAATATTTAAGTTAGCAGAGTATCAAAAAACCACTGGCTTCAGTCAAAAACCCAAATTTCAAATTCAATCTGAACCTCCGACCGATACCTTCATTGGTTCCACGGGCTTCAGATTCATCAACAATATTCCCATTTCTGTAGTTTGTTCCTAGCGTTCAAAATATCCTGAATATTTGTACCTGAACTAATACTTTCCTTAAAATTCTTTTGTATTCTTGAAAATAAACAGATGGAAACCTGGTGATAAATTTCTATGATTAGAAATAAAGTAAAAGCGTACTGGGTTTCTACCACGATTTTCTAATTTCCTTGGTGAGACTAAGTATTTTTCCCGTAATTGGTTTTAATTTTCTCTTTGAAGAGTAAAGCACGTTAAATGAAATGGAAAGCTGTAGAAAGTAATATTCCATTGTGTTCAAATACCCGTTATAAAGTACGTCATATGATTCCTCAGCAAGTAGGACGGAAAAATAATTTATGATATGGTGCAAGGGAAACTAAGTACGATGTGTAAATAGTTTCCTTTTTCAGCGCCAGACCAGAAGTGTATTGACCATTCGCTCTAAAGCTCCCACACCAGCTTGTGAGCAATGCGCGGCAACTTAAGGAATTGTTCTGTCCTCTCCTTCTTAGCCGATCGAATAAACGCTCGCGTCAAAGACTTGGTAAGGTAGTGTACAACCCAATGTGTTGCAAACGGTGGCGAGAAAAACGAGCTGTCTTCCGTATCATAAGGCTTGCGCGACAGCAGTACACTAACATTGATATTGTATCAACTGCATGTCGGAAATTGATGTCATCAAAAACGCTTGTCTTTCTCGCGATAACAGATTTTGAATGACCACTTCGTGTCACCAATAGCAGTTCGCGACATGTTTTCGCTCCTTCCCCCAGGTTTATGTAATCTGAGAAAAGCTATCTGAAATCTAGTGTGGTTTATTTGAAATATTGAATCTCTTAGACAAAGTAGTTCATGAAAAATACTTCCTGATCGAGAGCATTCGCCCGTAGTTTCGGAAATAGAAAGATGAATCAATTACCATTAGTATGGCATTGATGACAAGTTTACAGATTCTTGAAATAGTGATCACAAATTCTGAGATTGAACAGAGCGAGTAGACGAAGATGAGGAGAAGAAAAAACAGAACTTCGTTACAATGAGTTATTCGTCACAAAGACAAAATAGACAATATTGAATTAAATATACCACACATAAATTTCGTCGAGTCTCACAACTTTATTAGCATTACTAGTGTGACGTCATGGATACTCACAGTGAACACAGACACAGAGCTTTCAACAACAAAATATTATTTACAAAGAAAACACAAAAACAAATAATTTACAATGAATTACACTTTACACCCTAGCCTCAATAGACCTACGATCCCCCTGATAGCAGGCCGATCTCAACTCGATTGTATGATCGGTTCCATTGTGGCACTCGCCCACTCCTACACTGAAGCGCACACAAAAGCCAAGCTTCCCGATATGTCACACCGGACCACCAAGCCGATTCCAGCTTTACCAGCTGATGATTTGCCTCGATCCAGGAGCGATCTTACCCGCATGAGGAATTGGTCGCGAGTCGTGCACTCAACTACTCCTCACCTCGGAGCACCGCACAGAGCATCCCTCTCACTGGACCGCAGTCACCGAAGACAACAAAGCCTACGCAGGTCTTAACATCGTACATGGCCTGCGAGCCCTGCTCCGCACACCGTCGTCACCAAGTTTGTGCAACTCACATGTTCTTTCTACAGTCTCCAGAATCTACCCACTGCATGCGACTTACATTGTGCAGTTTTGTGAACGCACGAATGTTCATGTACGTTCACGCCACCGCGGTGGACCATTACCAACCCTTACGGCATCTATGTAATCCTGCAACATGGAGAAAAAACAAAAGTCAAAAAAATTACCTTAGCCTAGCGGCCCGCCCAGCGGCATTCGTGTTTTGAAATACTACGTACACGCTTCACACTCATTTCTCGTTCAGGATTTTACTCTTACTCCAGGAAGTGCTTCGGTCGCCGTATAACTTTGCCCTTTGGTCGCGGTTGTATTTAGCATCTCGGAAATGAGATCATTCTCCGAGTCAGAAAACCAAACCCACTCCTCTGTGCACTCCCTTATATAGTCGACTCACTACCTAGTACTCACGCGCGTCCGCTACGCCCTTCTCCTCCCCATGACTGAATGGTGTGTCCGTTCCTTAAGACCGGAGACCCCAAAGCCTCCTGTCTCCTTTGCCCGTGTGCTGGGATTCAGGGAAATTCCTTCTCTCCCACCTGTGCGAGGCTTTCCTTACTAATTCCCTACCACGCATCACAAAAGCTGCCCGAGTTCGTTTGCATAGTACGTTACATGGACCAAATGCTAGTAGCATGCACTGAGTGTATGCTCAAAGGGCTAGTAGAGCTACTGAGGTATGCCCAAAAAGGGCTAGTAATGCTACGAATGTATTAAGTCGCCCTTAGAAAAGAATGATGTGATACGTTATAACCGCCAATACTTACCATTTATATAGAGACCGATTAAGATCACGTTTTAGACGCGACAGAGATGCAAGAACGACGTAAATTATATCTAATTGGAATCTTTTCTCTTGGATTCACATGGAAGTTCAAGAAAAAATTGCTGCAAAGTATCGACAATTCCAGAGGCTCGCGTAAAAAGCATGTTTTTGTCAATGAATCTGAAGAAAGATTTAGCACTTTATTGAAAACTCTAAGATTTACGATTGTGAAGACATTAGACAATTAATTTAGGAACATAAGAATAATTACGAAAATGGTCTACTTATCAAAGACATTCATCGCAATAAAAAACCTTACAGGACAACACGAGTGCTTCCACCAAAACTTATTCCATCGATTACAAACCAAGAAAAAACCGTACCCACATATGCTTTGTTATCTAAACTTCTTAACATACAATTCTTCGGTATATATTGGAAAACAAAACGAGTGGGCCATTTTTGTGCCAGTAACCCAGAAATATATATAATATAATAATATATATATCATATATATATATATATATAATATA
>BOPP01000438.1:218422-232215 GCA_017312745.1 Gryllus bimaculatus
GATTCGCGAGGACCTCACGAAATCGCGCCTGGTTTTGCTACACGTTGCCATAGACACGTTTAGTCTCGGGAATGAGTGGCCAGAAGATGGCACCAACGTCATTTAATACGATAACGGACGTGCCAGCGTGCAAATCAGGGCCCAGCTAGAGGCACTTAGTCCTTAGCGTAGGAGCGCCCCCACCCTTCCATCCCCACTCTACACCTCCCTGCCACAACCACTTTCGGATTTCTTCCGAGAACTCTCCTTCCCTTCTTCATCTCCGAACATTGCTTCTGCAAATGCTACCAATTTTCTTCATTTAATGTTTCCTCCTCTGTGGCGGCGTCGGGTGCGAGTAACACACAGACACGGAGTTGTTTTATACAGTTTTATTTACAAGTTTTAATACACTATATACACACTCCTCGGAAACTAGCGCTGCATTCCCAGCACTGCACATCTCTGAGGCATCCACGCCCCAGTCTGACGCAGACCCCAGCGGCTTGGCGCCGATCCTGGTCTTTTGTCCCGTGGCAACCGCCACACCAAGCTGCCGAAGCTCGCGATAACCCCTGGCGGGTGAAATGTACCTTCCGCACGGCGATTCCGTTCGACAACGAATGAATGACCATGGCTGGTTACTCTCCAGCCGCCTCGCGAGGGGTCACGTGGTAGACCTCCCATGCCGGCGGCGTCCTCTCATCCCGGAACTTGGGCCTGTTTGCAATTTTGGAGTCCAGCTGCACCGCGGCTGGACTTACCCATCATCTCCCTCTGCGCCAGTTGACACCCGCGTTCCGAGACACGCCCACCCCGGCCCTTGAGGAGGGGCCCGCCTCTGGTGGCCTTCCGCTTGCCGCCAAAGGACTGCCCCCGCCCCCTCGCTGGCCTTCCGACATGTGTGATCCATCTGGCCCATTGGCACGACGTTACACCTGTTACTTGTGAGTGGCCGGACCCTCTCCCCGACAGTCCAAGCGTATAGCACTATAAATAAGCCCAATCCTCTGTCTCCCTGTGTCTACACGTCGCACACTTGGGGGCCGGTTTCACCAACAGCCGAGTAAAGTTGAGAGTATTTACCCGAGAGTAAGCATTTACTCTAAGATAGAAACTCTTGCGTACATATAAGCGTTTCACCACCCTTGTGGAGAGTTATTTTACTCTAGAGTACATACTCTCCGATTTACTGCGCGAATCAGCCGAACGCGCAATATTTGAGAGCGATTCAAGAGGCTGTGAGTAAGAGTGACGCTAGGAATCACTGCGGACCAACGCGAACCTTTGAGTATTTCCTTATATTCTATCATTCATTTCAGTTTCGGAGTTCTTGGTGTTATTATCTTGTGCGGTGTTATCGTGAATTGAGTTGGTATAGTTTATTTCTTAGGTTTTGTATCTTTATTTCTTAATAAATATTCGTTTTTCTTCTCTGGAGATGAGTATTTTGTTAGCAATGCAGAAAAATCAAATTTGCAGTTCGTTTACCGATGGCGATGCAAATAAATTTTCTATAACTCGGTAACGAAAATGTTTAGTTTTTCAAATGTTGCTGATCTCGCGTTTTTCTAAATTTTATTATTATTTTTATGTTTTATTTTTTAAACTCATATTCACCTTTGAACAATTTATATAATAAATGTTGGAAAACATTAACAAATGATCTCCCCCATACGTCACATACAGTTTTTACTAAATAAATAAATATTTCTTAGTATTTGTAGTCCCTGTAGTTATTATTTTTCCTTTTGTTTGTACGTAATCCCTTCATTTCGTATCCACATGGACGAAAAATAAATTTACAAGTTCTATACAGTTTACAATGTAACTGTGATGAAGTTAACAGCTCATTTGGTCAAACATAACCTCGTGACAAAATTTCGATTGTCATAATTAAAACCAATCCATTCTCGCTCGCACCCTTTGTCTCCGCACTAGTGGATAATATTCCGAATCATTGCTGGAATCGTCTTCAAATACTATCATTCGTAATCATCAAGTCGTAACAACACTTTGGAGGTACATGCATGAAAACTGAATTTACTCCGTACTTTACCCGACGGATTTTGTGTAAAGTTACTCTCAAATTTACTCTCGTGTAAGTGATTTACTCTCGAGTAAAGTGTTGGTGAAACGTTCCAAGAAGTTACTCTCGAGTAAACATGATTTACTCCAGAGTAAACTCTTACTCTTGGTTTGGTGAAACCGGCCTTTAAGTGGCCAGTCTCTGCCGTGTCATTTCGACGAAGTAACGGAAAAAATCTGAACACACGCACTTCTCATAAGCGAACCTGGTTAAAGCATTCTCTCAATTCCGCGCTTGTAGCAATTTCAGGGTACCGCCTAATAAGAGCTCATCGGAAGGCCAACGTCGCCGCACACTGTGAAGGCGTCGGTATACACATTCGCGAATATCTCAGGTATAAATTTGTACTATCTTCAACAAATACGGATTACCTGCGTAGCGAATATCTTTTTATCGAAGTTGGACTTTCAGGGAAAAAGTGCCTCTTGGCTATCATATATTTACCTCCTACGACAGGCAGCATAGATATGCTGGACGAAACCTTTGCATCTGCGATAAATTCTTATGAACATGTTATTGTAATGGGTGACTTTAACCATAACTTAATAAAAGCCTCTCCCTCTGCAGAGCATTTTACGCGCTTTTTCCACAGCAAATGACTCGAAACTTTACCTTTAGCACCAACACACCACTTAAAGAACACAGAAACTTGCATTGATCATATTGTAGTGTCTAATGCCCACAAAGTTCGTAAACAGGAACAATTTCCAGTTCCTGGGATTTCAAAACACGACCTAATTTACCTTGTATACAACCTGAAGTGCCCTAAATACTCACCTCACATAATCAAATACCGCGATTATTCTAAATTTGATAAGCAAGCATTTATTATAGATGGATTGACTCTTCCATGGCACCTCGTACACGAAGAAGAATCACTGGATGATAAAGTGACGATTTTCACTAACTTAATAGCACAGCTCTATGACCGGCATGCGTCTTCAAAAATTTCGCGTGTAACTCGTCCTCCTACACCATGGTTAACTGATGAAATTCGAAATTTAATGAAAGGTAGTGATGCAGCGTATGCAATTTGTCGGAAAACTAAATGCGAACTACTAAAACAACAATACAAAATGCTCAGAAATTTAGTTACACAGAAATGCCGCAACGCAAAAATAAAGTATTACCTCACCACCTTCGGCAAAAACGATTTGGAAAAATCTAAAAAATCTAGGAATAGGCAAAGGTCCTCCCCAAATTGAAACGAATATATCCTTACAATCACTAAATCATAGTTTCATAAATAATGTTCCTTCATTTGACAGTAACTTGAAAAGTCAATCAATCTCATTCGTTTCTTCAAAACTCAGCAGTAGAATCCAACAATAAATTTTTCTTTTCGTTCGTTGAACATCAGGATATAATCCAAATCGTTCAGTCTCAAATCAAATGCTTCAGTTTCCGATGGTATAAATGACAAACTGCTAAAAAAAGCCTAGATGTGACACACCCAATCATCATCAAAATAGTAAATTTCTTACTAATGAGCGGGCAATATCCCTCATCCTGGAAGACTGCGTTCGTGCATTCTATACCCAAGACAGCATCCACCAAAAACCCTATTGAATACCGCCCAATTAGCATCCTCCCAACTATCTCTAATGTACTCGAAAAAGTCGTCCGAAAGCAAACTGAACAGTTTCTTCGAAAAAAATCACTTTTAAACGATAAGCAATCAAGTTTCCGTTCTGGCAGGAATACAGGAATCGCTCTACTAAACGTCATTGAAGACGCGAGAACAGCAATAGATAACATTAATTATATATCTTGGTTCTTCTGGATTTCAGCAAAGCATTCGATTCAGTAGATCACAACATCCAGCTCGAAAAACCAAAGATCATGGGATTTGCACAGCCCACGCGTAAATGGTTTCTTAATTACTTAACTTCCAGAACCCAAAGAGTGGTGTCCGGTAGCCGTAGCTCAAGGGACTTAAAACTTAACCGCGGAGTTGCTCAAGGCACTGTGGTAGAGCCGCTGGCCTTCTTAATCTATGTAAATGACGTAGGAATTGCACTTAAATATTGCAATCACCAAATATATGCGAATCCAGATATATCTAAGTGGTCACCCGTCTCACCTCTTATCACTTGTAAAAAAATTAATGAAGATTTGATTATGACAGCGTCTTTAGGCTTACAATTAAACTTAAACAAATGCATGATTATCAGCTCGACATGTGATATGAATAAAACATCATAATCTGCTTTGCCTAATATAAATGACACCATTCTACCTTGGTGTTCCGAAGGCAAGAACCTAGGTGCAGTAATCGACAACACTTTCAGCTGGAACTTGCAAGTAGATTCAACCTGCCGTAAAGTTTTTGCCTCAATGCATTCACTGAAACGCCTGCGAGCACTTTTACGAGGTAGCATGAGACTCTCGTCAAATCACTTATTATGCCTCATTCCAACTATTGCGACTTTCTTCTGACCAACATGAGATTCAAATTACAACGTAAACTACAAGTAGCCCAGAACGCATGCGTTCGTTTTATTTTTTATCTAAGAAAATATGACCATGTATCGAAATTTTTTGACAGAATTCGTACGCTTACTCTAGAAAAAAAAAGACGTTTACTCCACTCTCTACTTCTTCTTTATAAAGTTTTAACCGGTTCTCATGCAACACGCCTCATATGAAACTTCAAATCTCTGAAACTAAATCGAGCTCGTGAATCAGCCCTGCTTTGTGTACCACGTCACAACACGACTTCATTCAGTAAATCATTTATCATTACAGCTATCCGAGCCTGGAATAAATTACCAGCGAGTCTAAAACATTCAAATACTTTCGGTAAATTCAAAACTGAAATAACCACATGGATAAGGAATAATCAAATATAGAATGGCGTTAACGTTTTCTTCATTCTCCAGACTTCTCCCACTTCCAAGCGCCCGGTCACCGCCCCCGTTAAACACCGTACTTTCCCCCTCTGTATTTTCAAAATTCTATCCCATACCTCATTCTTCTATCCTCATTTTACATTCCTTCTCACGCCTAAATTATTAGTATTATTATTTTTCTTGTACCCTAATGAAATTGTTTAATAAAATATACACAATTATTAGTGACGTTCCAGAAAAAATATACTTGTAGAGATCTTTGTACCATCATCATAAAATTTATTACAATATATTGGCATAAACAAAATCGATGTTAAGATACCAGCAATCTTGATATTGTTCCTTAATACTGCCAATATTGTGTTTAAAATTACTGTTGTTATTTGGTTATTGTGTATTGTGCTTCTCTGGTGTTAAAATTATTTTATATTTATGTTACGTCTCAACCACACGTAGCTTTCTGTAATGTTCCTCAAATAACTTCACTTTTTTCATCTACTTCTTCTTCATTCTTTTCTTCGCTTCTTTTCTCTTCCCTCTCCCTCACAAATTTCATTTTTACTTTATGACAACTTCTCCAGTACGTCTTTTCTTTTCTCTTTCACTAAACTTCCATTTCACTACTATCCTTTCTCTTATTTTTCCTTCGTTTCTACATTTCTCCGTAAATTGATGATGTTCGGCTCTAAGCCGCCATCCTGATTGAGGTTTTCTGGGTTTACTCAATCGCTTAAGCCGTATGCCGGGATGGTCCCCTGATTTGAACTCCCAGATGTAAATGTACAGCTTGTCCTCCCCTCTTAAAATGTTACTACTCTACATGTATATAAATTTAGTGATTAGGTGGAAGAGCAGGCCCTATGGCCTGAGCCTCGTCATTAATAAAGACATTATTATTATTATTATTATTATTATTATTATTATTATTATTATTATTATTATTATTATTATTATTATTATTAAAGATATATTTGAACAAATGTACAATATAAGAAGTTACGTTCGTACAAAATAGTGTGACTCGGGAGAACCTGTTTTTAAATCATACCTTTTATAGTGAAGTAGAAAGCATATTCTATTTAATTATAATTAAAAAGAAGAAAATCCACAACACATGTGAATTATATGAAGAAAATACCCATTAATGATATTGTAGTAAAATTTGTAGGAAGACAATATTAACAAGCACTAGTAATAGATGAAAACAATGAGTCATTGTAGATAATTAACATCTAAAATACTATTTAAGTACTAAACTAAGGGTTTAACATGGTATTTTTAGGAACTGCTGGAGTTAAGTATAGCATATAGTGTAGTGACATCTAATCAACATTATAGCAACGAGTAGTTCATGACTATCTTCCAGAGATCTGTTTTAAAATCAGATATTACTAGTAACAAAATCATGAAGGATAGAAAATAACTGTTTGTTACTCATCTCCAAACATCGATCCAGTTACTGGGTAAACAAGGGGAGGGGGCAAATAAGAAAAGGATGAAGTAAGTAGTGATTTAAAAAAAGCGAAAAAGATAACTTAGAAGATAATCTAGTGCAGAAAAATTTAGCGTTGCCAGTTTCAAGAACTTAATTTTTAATTTTAACAATATGTTGCCAGATTCTTTGTCTCATTGAGAGTCAACCTGGTTTCTGCATAACCAGAGAAATGTGATCGTACTTTCTGAGGTCATAACAGAATCTCAGACACGTATTTTGCACACATTGAATGCGGGTCATCTCGGATTTTCAATCCAGAGCCTTAGACAGTATCCTCAAAGTTAAACAGTGATAGAATAAAGGAATCTGTCAAATACAACTTTAGCTTAGTTCATAAAAATTTTCTAAACGAGTATAAAGTTATTAATCGGTTATATGCATTAGAACATTAGATATATGTCGATCAAATTTCGAGGATGAGTCAAGAATTAAGCCCAAATTTTGTGTGACCTCGACAGTAAGTACATGATTACCATTAATACTAATTAATATACCTCCGCTGTCACCAAGACGTTCTGTAGGGTCTACAATGATGAAATTATTTTTTACGGATTCAAAATGAGACCGTTTAGATTTGTTCAGAGATTTTTATGATATCCACCTCGAAGGTACCCAGCGCTAGGTTTAGATTCTCTGGAGAGCATGCTAAGAATAGCTGGGCATCATCAGCATACGTAAGGTTAGTATACGTCAAGTCTAACTCATGCTTACCACTGATTCATATATGAAAAGACAAGGTAATGGTAAAATACCTAGATTAATAAAGAGAGGCTTACAAGAATCACGTCGGTGGATTTGCTTATTATTCGTACAATTCGTTTTTGTAATCTAAAATTCTGGGAGCTATAAGATGTATTTCCCCCGAATAATATGCCGTATCTCAGGCGAAATATACACAACGAACAGTGTGACGGTAGGCTGAATTTGAAAGAATTCTGAAAGCGTATCATAAAGAACTTAATTTAGTGTTCAATTCATTTATAAAGGACGTTCCTATTGAGGTTTGACTCAATTGAAAGACCTAAAAATTTTGTAACCTTAACATCAGTCAATGGCATTTTCAGGCAAGTGCCGAGCTGTTCATTTGAAATGGAGAACTGCATTGAAATAGTTTTCTTTTCATTTACTATTAATTTGTTATTACGTAACCTATTTGAAATGTATATATTGTTCTATTTACTGTTTCTTTATTTCAAAGAATATTCGTATCATCCGCAAACAGAACTCTTCTTCCGATTCTAATCGTCTAGGGCATATCGTTTACGTATAGTAGGAAGAGAAAAGGGCTTCAAATCTACCCCTCCGGGACTCCAGATGCAATTCACAAGAACCAGAAAGGTTTGTGTATATCATGTTCCGTTATTCCAGGACGGTATTTCTACTCTCTGAGATCGCTGTTCAAGGTAAGAACATATCCAATCTAGGGCAACACCACGAATTCCCTACGAAGATAATTTTGAAAGCAAAATGTTAATATCAATGACGTATAAAAGTCTCTGTAATAATTTTGAAAGAAACGACAAAAGATAAATTGGCCAAAAATTTTTAATTTAATTTTTGTTGCCTTTTCAAAAGCGGCGTAATCTCTAGCGTTTTAAAAGTACCTGAAAAAAACTGTTTATAAGGATACATTAAATATGTGAGTTAATGGGTGTACAATGGCGGCCGCACACGTCTTTAGCAAACAATCCGGAAATTCATCTATACCGGCCGAATGTTTATTTTTAATCTACCGATTATTTAGAGAATTTCATGGGAAAAAGATTCGAATACGAACATCGTGTCTAAAATTATTGGCGAAACGTCTGAAATTGAATTTTGTGGATGAAGACCCTTAGTGAGATCGGCAGCAATTCACAAAACGTATTTTTTTAAATACAACCCTCTGTGCCAGGTCGTTTTTATTTCTATCGTTATCTTTTAAAACAACATTCTCAACAAAGTTTCTAATTGATTTCTTTGATTTTTTTATTATATTCCACATTGCTTTTATTTTATTATTTGAGTTCAAAATATCCTGATCATGTTTCATGATTTTAGCCTGCCGTATGATGTTCCTTAACAATGATTTGTATTTTTTAATGCAGAGGAGGAAACCTTGAGATACGTTATGGTGCCTGGAAATAAAACAAAGATATCCCATGGTACCCACCAAATAAACCTATAAAATATATTGGACTGCACATGGACACCAAAATGAACTGGAAACAGGATATAGACAACAAAATAATAGAAACTAAAAAAAACTGCATCAATTAAAAACTCATTAAAACAAATAAATAGAAATAATTACCTCCCATAAAAAACAGCAATAACTTTATACAAAACAATAATCAGACCTACTCTTCTCTACGCCCACCCAGCATGGATCAATGCTGTAAAAACAATCATCAACAAAATTCAAATAATACAGAACCAATTCCTCCGTACAATCACTAATCACCCTGGTTCATATCTAATCATCATTTGCATAATGTATTCAACCTCGATTCCATCATGCACCACATCACCAAACTATCACACAATTTCTTCTCAAATATATACCATATCCAAACCTCATCTTCATTCAAGATATGCAAAAACCGCATCCATCAAACTCGCATAAAAAATAGATATCCATTCCACATATTTTGTAAATTGTTCTCAGGTCTGCAATAGTTCCTATGAAGTGGCATTATGGTTTCCTCAACCTCTGTAGTAGGACTAAGTTAGGATAAGTTTAGGATCATCAAAACATACGTAAAGTTATCATAAACAATCAAATAAATAAATAAATAAATAAATAAATAAATAAATAAATAAATAAATAAATAAATAAAAATAAAAGAAAGATTTCCTTTCTTTTTACATGATGTCCTATTCCCTTGTGTTATCCAAAAATTGCTTTTCCGTGAAATATTTAATTTTCTCTTTTGAAGAGGAAAGCAAGTGTTAAAATAAATTGAAGCGTTTAAGAATTGTATTTATCGTTTGTATAAAGAGCATTATAAACCTTTATAATTTTATTTTACTATTAGCAAACAATCTACTCATACGTGTATTATTTAATGTGCCAGTGTTTGCATTTGTTATAATAGTATGAATTTGTGCATCTTGATCAGTGTATCGTATTTTTTTTGTTTCAATTTCATATCGAGTACTGATGTTGTTAATTATCATTTGATCGATAGCCTTCTTTGATTTTAGTGTAATCCGTGTAGGTACATTTATTGTTATATTTAAACTGAATGAGTGAATTAAATTGAGAAAATGCTCTCTCTCGCAAGATTCGACCGGAAATTCAATGTTACAATCTCTACAAACAACAATGGATTCAAAAGAGTGATTGGCGACTTGGTTTAGTGTCATCTCCAGTTTCTTTAAGAAAATAATATAATCTTCTTGTCTCTTTGTTGGAGGCCTGTAGATGCAAAGTAATATCATTTTTATCGTGGGAAGATGTACAGCAGATATTTCAAAAACAGTTTAACGGAATACACAGTTAATTCCGTCAAAGAAATAGAAACGATATTATTTCGAATGTAAATGCAAAAAAAACCATATGCAGAACTTTATGTGATTCCTTTTCTCTACAATAATATCCTGCGAGGTAAAAGTTTGGAATTTGGAAAATTCTAACATCATTATGAAACATCCAATGTTCTGTAAAGCAAAGAACATCCATTTGATTTAAATCGCTCTGTAGAGCTGCTTCGATAAACTCAGTTTTATTTGAAAGGGATTGAACATTATGCTGCAGTATGTTCATCGTTTGCCAGTACCTACACGGATGTTTACTCCATTTTTACCTCGAGTGCATTGTTGAAGGTTGTAGTGTGTCCCGGTAGTGACAGGGTATGAGGAAACTTGAGGCATGTGGTGTAGGAGAATTGGTTTTATATCTCTTTCTCAATATATCTCAAATTTTTTTTTGAAATATCAGTTTCGTGTTTGTTTTAAATCAAATCTTAAATCTGTGCCTTTCATGAAATTTATCCTATTGTTATAAAATCATATTTTAATGTTAATTTTTTGTTTATATTATGTTATAATATGATTACTTCTACCACGAAATAAAACTCTGAAAAATGGAAAGGAAGTTCATACTTTCTTGTAAGAGACTGCGAAGTTTTAAAATGGCTTCTGTTAAAATAACTTTTTGAGAATTTTGTAAATCTTACCTCGTTTACAACGCCGCGAGAACCTCGTGCGCCCATGGTTGTGTGTGGCTATCGAGGAAAACTCTGGAGGGAACAAGCTTGACAACAGGAAGATGAGTGCAAATGTTCACTTAGCAATGATTTTTAAAGTTCTAGTTAATATTCCAAAACATAATCTATGTGTCAAATATACTTCCATTTAAGTTTCTCTTCACATAACATGGACAAGATCTGCACTTTCTTTCAAGGAATTCGTTTCAATTCTTGCCTTATCTCCACAAACAGAATCAAAAGGAATGTAACGAACGTGTACCACGTAGCTGTATTGCTTCATTTTTACAACTTTTCATGTTAATTATGTCTTCCTCCCGGGCGTAACGTTCGGGCCTACAAGGCAGGCAATGCAAACGGGCCTAAGTAAAAGGGAGAAAGATTTTTAGGGTGTAAGATTGCAATTTTAAAAGTTGCAAGCATAAGATGTTGCAATTTCCTATGCGGTCATTATAGACATGAATTCTTTTATAGATAATTGGGTAACGATAATTTTATTATATAAGATACTAACACTACTTGTTTGATATACGCTTTTTATAAAGTAGGGGCGGATAAATTGCTGATATTTGCGGGCGGGCCTTAACTCATTTCGTTACGTTACTGCTTACTCGTGATCTTCATTCGTGAAGAAAAACTCCCTTGGTAAGGTTTTCGTGCCCTCTCAAAGAACTTTTTGGGAGTCGTAATCGGATCTTGATGTACTTGAAGGCTAGCTCTTGATGCTAATCTCGTCAAAGCACCACCTATGCACAAGGGTCTTTACCATGTGATGTTGCAAAGAATGCCAATCTGCACTTATTTTGAAATCTTTCTAATGTATACAGACAGAAGAAGCTTATTTTGTTCTTATGCTGAGCACTAGTACTTTCAGAGAAACTGTATTTTTCTATGTTCTCTATCTCAAACTTTAAAAAAATTATAACATTTTTGAAAAATATGGACTGCATCTGTGTCGTGTTTGAGACATTCTGATATTGCAACCAAATTTATATACATCACAATGCCATTTTTCTGTAATAAGCAATAAAAGGTGTATAGTTGCTTGATCATTATTCCAGTGCACATCGTGTACGGAATCTTGAATGATGAAGGGATATTGCATGCCCAACTTTGGAAGGATACTTAGGTACTTTTTAAATGTAGGATACGTCTTAAATTTTTACATTGTGTTCTGCCATGGCTTTATGGATTGAAACGTGAATCAAAGCGTATCTTATTTCTACCTGGTATCTTCAATTAATTTTTGTCACTCTTTTACAGAACAACAGAGAGCACGGAAACTCACACATACGCTACAAACGAGGATATTACTTGCACTGTGCCACTGCTACAGTGGAACTAAACCGATCGCAACCTTCTGGTTCGTTCGACAATAAAGACACTCTTAAATGGAAGCTTATCCCAGTGTTTCTATTGCTAGGTCGACTTCCTTCCATTGCCTTGGGCGTAAAACTACCTGTTGACTTCGATGAACGGGCGTGGGCAGTATTGCGCAAGGCCGCAAGCCCAGAGGAGGAAGCCAAAGGGAGCATTGACAGAGCGGTGTGGCACCGGCGCGCCGTGTTCCCCGAGAAAATACTCTGCCCTCCGGTGAATGTTTTTTCGTACGACAGTTCTAAAACATAAGCCATTTTCAAAGTTTGCAGAGATGGAGATGAAAGTCTAAAGAAATTATTATCATCGAGTTGAAGACAAAAAAATCATGGAGATTATCTTAACGAACTTGTTTTAAAAATTACAAACAATTTAAAAAATACAATATAAACTAATAGTGATACAGAATGGCACAGAACTTCCCGTATTAGTTTTCTATTTCCTTTTGTCTGGGCTAGGTATTTTGACTTGCCAAATTCTCTTTCCAGCTGCATACGCCCAAAGTACATTTTTTTAAACTTTTTAAAATATTCGATTTCCTAATTTTCGAATGGAAATATTTTAAGAATATTAAAGAAGAGTTAAAATTCGTAATAAATGATGATTTTCATTGAAAAAATTCAAGCCATTTTAAAGAGAATGGCGTTTAAGAGCTACTTAAAATTTGTTTTCGAAGAACGGCATTTAAAGTCATTTCAAACACATTAACTCACAGTTTACAAATTCCTGGAAATGTGCATATTTATCGCGTGAGAGATATTTTAAAAAATCCATTTGTTTAATTTTTGAAAAAACAAAAAATCCCCTAAATGAACTTTACGCCATATAAAATATTGCAATTAGCAGCTATCCTTTCGAAAACATCGATGAAAAAAATTACATCCATTTTCGAGGAAATGGCGATTGAGCTTTTCTGAAAATGCGGAAATTTGAGCTAGTTTTCATAGGCAACTGTTGAGTTTTCGAAAAAAGCTTTATGTACACTATTTTAAGCACATTCACTCAGAGAAAATCTTGGTTTTGGTATGTGTTAAAATTGCACATATTGCAAATAATATTGCTAGAAAACTACTAAAATTTTGAAAACAAATGTACAAGACGTTAATAAACAAACTATTGACAATTTCCTTTGAAGGAAAAATCTAAATTTTCAATTTTGTAGTTGGAACTAGCCGAAAAAGGTTTTGCAATTATCGAAAATTCAGAGTAATCAGTGAAAATCGTATCTATGCCACCTTTATAAGTGTAATTTTCTCTATTCGTACAAAACCTTTAAAGAACAAAATTGAAAAATTTGCAGACTTTTTGAGAAAATTTTGAAGATATCCGTCGGACTTCAAATAAAGTACCCTCAAATTTAATTAAGGTTTTTTCAAAATTGCAGAGCTTCGACCCAGGCCACATCAACATAGGTTTACTCAATTTGTAAGAAATCGTACGCATAGTTTAGGCGCTAGTGGTGTTCACATAAACCAGACAGAGACACCGACGTTTTGGCGTCAATCAATTTTTCGGTATCAAGGATATAGAAAGCATGGAATGTGGCTAATATCTTAGAGGATTTTTTTCTTAATTTAGCAACTGGATTTATTCACTTTTCGTCACGGGCCTGGCAAAATGACCCATATATTTGTATTTTGTTACTCTGAAACCATCACGTGAAAAGACGCAAGACTTGTCAGTGAATAAAAATTATTTTATACCTTTATTATTAGGCATTTATTTCACAAACAAATGAAATAGCTTGACTGTACGGCACTAGGCCGAAGGCTTTACCTTCATATACATACTACTATATATATATATATATA
>BOPP01000438.1:250104-264654 GCA_017312745.1 Gryllus bimaculatus
GGACCGCGTTTTGTCATTTGCAGCCGAATACTCGTGCTGCACACCCTCACGGGTAATTTTAGGGTGTTGATCCTATTATCCCAGCCGGACATCCGGAATGAATTCCGATACTGAATGAGGGCTGGTAGGATCGTGTGGAGAACAGCGATTGCTCGTTGGATGGTTGTTGTCGCCGTTAAACAAAGAAATGTCTCTCTAAGAGTCGACCGATCGCTGTCGAGATTCTTTTTTCTAATAATCTGATCTTTCTAGCGCCCTCAGCTCACCCGATTCTCGTCCCCACCCCTTTCGCAAAATGTGAGAGCTCAGTCACGTGAGGAGCGCAAAGCTTTCCATAGGATCGTCAAAAAAATTCCACAACATTCTATCACCCGAGCTCTATGATTGGGTTAAGGGAACTGTGCATCTTTGAAACTTTCACTTCCTAACATGTAATTGATTGTTTATGGTTCTGCATCTAGTGCCTACGTGACTCGTCACACGTCTGCGACCCATCTATGAAGCTTCATGGTTTATTGTACCTTAGGGATTAGCTAGCGAGTCTCTAAATAAGACTATTCCGGGAGTCAGTCACCTATTGAGACACAAAAGATCGAAAGGGTGCTTTTCGGAGGCGGGGAATCCTTGAGTGGCGGCGCGCGCAGCTGCCCATGACGAATTTTGCCAAAAGTGCCCTTAGCTTGGAGATACTTTAATGAGCGTGACACAGGGTCGCGCTGTGCAATGGGTATTTGCGACTCATTGCAATCTATGTCTATTGTGACGAGTGAATAAGTTCGTCTCATACATCATGAGAACGTCTGTGGTAGACCGAGTGAGTGAGCGCGACACGTTTTGAAAAGGGTGCGTCCGCAGTCTACAGTACTCTTGCGCTCTGTCCGCACAGCATGGTGCGGACGTATGACGTATGAAGCAGTCGGACTAGAGGGGCGAATGGCAGCACACAACACCATCACAGCGAAATTGTTGTAGAGAGAGAGTGGTGCATTTGCACACTTTTTTTGCAAGTAACGTTATTTGAAGGGAATGCTAAATTGTATATTTTGTTAGTGTTTAATGTAAATAGACATTGTAACAAACGTAATTAATCGGACTAACGAAGAGAATTACCAGTGATTATTAGTGTGATTAGTTTAACGAGTAATTTTTACTTTATTGAAAAGGGGTCTAAAATTTGTTTGTGTTTCATTGTAATTTGGAGTTTTTTGTAAGCGATGAAGAGGGTTTTAAGATTATTAAACCCAGTTTAGGTGATTTTGTGTTCTTGTTATTAGATTGGCTCTCAACACCCTAAAATATCCCCTACCATTAGATATTACAAGCTCGCAAGGGCACGATACCAGCGAGGTCCCCATCATGAGTGTGTGTTAGTGTATTTAAAACAGTCAAATCAGAGATCGTGTGTCCGATCTCCTTGTAAGTGGGGACATATACGCGATTTAATGTGGTGTTAATTTTATGGTAACTTGAGTAAATGGTTTTGAAGAACAAAATTGATCTTCATTTTAATTCAATTTCCAAGAAACGCAGGGCGTGGAGCGCGGGGCGTGGTGCGCGGGGCGTGGAGCGCGGGGCGTGGAGCGCGGGGCGTGGAGCGCGGGGCGTGGAGCGCGGGGCGCAGTCCAAGAGAACTAGGTGGACGCGCACGACAGTTTGAGACAGAGGGAGGCAGGGAAAGACGAAGAGATATGGAAATATGCAGAGAGTGATGGAGACAGACACAGAGAGAGAAATACGGCGCGCGTAAGTAAGAGAAAGAGGTAAGAGAGACAGAAAGGGACAGAGTGACACAGAGAGAGACAATGAGAGAGGCAGAGAGAGATAGACACAGAAAGAGACAAACGTAGTAAGGGACAGATACTGAGAGGCAGACCGAGACAAAAACAAACTGAGACAGACCGAGGCAGACAGAGCCGGGCCGAGGCAAACGATACACAGATAGAACAGAGGTAGATAAAACAGATGGAGGCAGAGATAGAAAGAGACAGAGACGAAGAGACAGAGAAACAAGTAGAAAAGGGGAGTAAGAGATAGACAGAGATAGGGAGAGTCAAGAGACACTGAGAGAGAGAGAAACAGAGAGGCAGAGGCACAGGGAGACGGAAAGGCAGAGAACAATAGAGCCACAGAGAGGTAGGCAGAGAACGATAGAGTCAGCAGAGAGAGAGAGAGAGATGTATTAGAGGCAGAAAAAAGCAGAGGTGGTCAGAGACAGATGGGGACAGGCAGACATAGAAAGAGACGCAGAGAGAAAAACAATTGGTGACAGAAGGCGAGAGGTAGAGAGGTAGGAAAGAGAGAGACAGACTCTGAGAGACACAATGTCACGGAAAGACAGAGAGTCAGGGAGAGTCACACAGGGTCACACAGAGAGAGAGAGAGACACATACACACACAGTGATAGAAAAATAGAAAGGGACAGAGAGACAAAGGCAGAAAGAGACTGTGATAGAGAGAGGCGGAGACAGAAACAGAGGGCCAGAGACAGACACAGACACCAAGAGTGACAGAGAGTCAGAGATTCGGAGGTCTTTTTTTTATCACAAGGATTGAATACGAAAAAACTTGCACAACTCCGGGTATTTTGTTAGTAAATACTGCTAGTAATACTATCTAATACTGCGGCAGTGAATGTAGCAATTACCACAGATAAAACATTTGGGAGTGTCTGACTATGTAAAATAATTTTTCTTTACCGTTTAGATATCACGTAGAAGTCTATAGTTCTCCATAATGTTTTGTGTGAGTAGAACATATGATTGTTAATATGGTCTAGATACGGTTTTCAATAAAATCTTTGGAATTTCGAACATATAAAAGGTACAAAATTGTTGATACCTCCCACAACTACAATAGTATACATACATATTTCTTAATGCAATCTATTCTTGAATATTATATCTTTGAATCGCCTCATGCACAAATTGTTTCTAACGTTAGTACTTATCGCAAAAGTTTTGAGTCTTGACTTCTATAATGTTCAAATATTTTCGAGCTCAGATTCGTAGCCTTCACGTAGTTTAAGTGGCAAGGCGGTTGTGTAAAACGCCAAAGGGTTCGATTACAAATCCAAGTTAGGGCTTCGTTTTTTTATTCCTTGAAAACGTTTGTACGTATGGAGCACAACGCTTTGAACTAATTGTAGAAGCAAGATTCTGGAAATAAAGTACTAACGAGGTTCAGGTAATAACTATTCATAATTCTTTAAAAACGTTGCTCTTGTACGAAAATTTCCGTATTTATAATTTGACGTACTACACAATAAATTTCACTGAGATATTTTTTGTCCTTTTACAGGTAATAATATAACGAGTTTCTTCACTTTCAATTTTTTATAACAATGTTCTCAAATAAAGAAATGTTGGACATTATACTAGTTAATGCAGAATGTCAACAGAATAGCTCAAGAGCTGTCGTGAGGTATCACGATTAATTTCCAGATCGTCGTCTTCCTCTCGCCAGACTTTTCTTAATGTGTAATCCACGCTTTTGTCGTCAGGCACTTTCAAATACAAGAACAGACAGAGAAAGACAGTATCCACTAATAAAGAAAGTGAAATTGTGGAACTGCCAAGGACGTCACTTCATCCACACGTAGGTTCACAACGTATTACCAAAGATGTAAGTGTAAGCCAGTCCCGTGTGATTCACATTCTACATCGCCACAAAATCCACCCTTAGCAGGTTTGCCTTCATCAGGATCTGAGAGGTCAAGATTTTGACAGGCCCGTGGCATTTTGTAGATTTACTCTGGGCCAGATAAGGGATAACATCCCGTCTTGGGATCGTGTATTCATTACTGATGAAGTAACATTCACTAGCCATGGTAACGTGAATGTAAGAAATATGCACTATTGGACAGCACTGGCCACCAGAGCACCAACGCAAATGAAGAGTGAATATATGGTGTGGAATAGTGGGTGATGAAATTATAGGACAATTTTTTCTGGCAAATATTTTAAATGAAGCACGATACGTAGAATGTTTGTCTAAGATTCTACCAAAACTTCCACAAAATGTGAAGTTGGAGACGTGTGAATAAGTGGTTTCAGCATGATTGTTGCCCTGCACACTACTCAAACGTATCAAGTAACGTTTTAAACACGAATTTCCGGCGACGTTGGATAGGACTTGGTGATACTGTGTTGGTCCGCGCGTTTCACAGACTTGACACTGCTATATTTTTTTTCTTTGGAGTTATCTTAAAAACCGCTAGTCCTAAGAGGCGCCACCTACATAACAAGATGTGCGTATACGCATAGAATCTGCCATGTACTAAAGTTAAAAAAAGAAACGCTTCTTGCAGTTAAGAAATCTTTTGAAAAGCGCCTGCAGATGTGTTTGTCTGTAGATGGTGGAAACGCGGAACACATGCTTAATTTAACTACTAATGTAGTAATGTGCCTTTATTTTGATAAATAAATAGATATATTGTCAGGTATCAATATTTTAATTCAACTAATGATGCATTTCGATCTCGCGTAGCAGATCATCCTTCAGAGCTACAAACAATGATCAAAATATACAATGTGAGAGATATTAACAGGTTGGTTATTGTATACCAAGATATGCGTAAGCAAACTGGATCGTACATACTTTCAGCTTCTGGGCCGAAACAAAGTTCTGCGAATTTACAACTAACACAACATTTGAATAAACACATAAAATTTGCCGAAATTCTAGAAATTGAGAACAGTAATTTGAACTCAGAATAAAATTAGAAGCCTTACACATCAGCGACAACCCCTCTCAAAAAACGAACATGACATGTCTTACCAACAATTCCTGAACTCTCTCACCGTCTGCTAAAATTAGCACAAAGATGTACACCCCTAACCCACGCCCAGCCACCCACCCACATAACCTTCGCTCGCCCGACCGCTCGTCAAGCATTTCACCAGCACCCCACATTTTTCGACCCTTCACCGCCACCCCACCCACTCTTCCGCCCCCTCCCGCTGCGACCGTGCTTGTGACTCTTAAACAAGCCACACGCTCAAGGAAAAAAAAAAAAAAAAAAAGATTCGCAGAAATCATTGTTTGCGCCCAAGAAGCTGCAAGGTATTGTACGATCCAGTTTGCTTACGCATTCCTTGTTACAATAACCAACCTGTTAATATTTCACATTGGTATTTTTGTATTGTTTTTAGCTCTGAGGAGAGCCATCGCTACGCGATCGAAACTGATCATTAGTTGAATTAAAATATTGATACCTGACAATATATCTATTTATTTATCAAAATAAGAAAGGTATCTACTTCACCAACAATTCAATTAATGTGCCTTTATTTAGAATTTTCGGAAAATATTTTTATTTTAGTTATTGTCGTTATCTTCCTGCATTTTTCCTTTTATAAGGTATTTTATATTATAATTAACACTGAAAATATTGGCTGGAAATACACAATATTGATTGTACAGTCTTAAAATTTATTCTTAATGTGTTTAGTTTCAAGATCCCATTACTATCCTGTGATATGGCACCCCTTAAAATGAATTTGAAATAACAAATTATCTCAATACATACTACTTAGGACAACTCTGTATATTCAATACATAAGTAATACAAAAATATGAAATTGTGGAAGGATGGAAAGCAGAGTTCAGGGAAAAACTGCAAGGTTTGCGAATATTAGGAATATGTTTCGTATCTTCAAGTACTATCTTCAAGTCCCTTTCCTTCCCTTCCCCGAGCGCGCGCTAGCAGACGGAGCTCTGGGTGGCCTTGTATGGCGGATTGTTTCATTCAAAATATCCGTTGGAAACTAGTCGCAAAAATAGAAATTACTCAATAACATGCTTATTTCTTATTTATATTTAAAATGTAAATATTTCAGTTATAAATTAAATAACATGTGACTAGATACTATGTAGTTAGCCCGAAGACCTTTAAGCCATAGCAATACCTATATCCTACCGTGTTCTAACTTTTTGTATTCAGTATTAAACCCAAATCGTCTCTCCATTGCACCAAACAGGCGGAAAAGAGACCGTAATGTATGGCCGAGGGGAAAAAATCTGAAGGGGAAAAATCTGCTCTCAGAAGCCGAGACCAGAATGCTTCTGTACCAGAATTTTTCTAAGCTATTTATTTATTTATTTGCCTTCTTCGTCTGACAGTGGTAGCGTGAGGTGCTCAGAGCTCTGCTGTGCGACCCTGTCAGATGTTGCGATAAAACCGTTGCTTCGCTGTTCGCCACTGCAATAAACGGAGTGGTGGGGAGCCACGCGTCGCATCGCGACAATATTACTTTTAAACTAGTGAAGTGAACCACACAAGTGCTACTGATGAACAGTTCATCGAAACGATTCCGGTAAAGTGCGACACAGTGCTAATCAGTGTAGTGAATGGCATGCAACCACGACCCTCTAACAAGCGAAGTCGTAAGTGCAGCATTGCTTGTTCTTAACAACAGTGAAAACCAGCTAGCTGCAATGGAAAGTTTCATCCCAGATAACCCAAATCAATTCACAGAAGATGAAATGGAGGTGACGCTGAAGAACACCACCAACCAAATTAACACACCCGGCGCTGATGGCCAGGAACCGCTTCAACACAGCCAACCGTCAGCCACTCAGCTACCAGAAAAAACACTCCACAGGTTCTAGAAGGTCAGTGACAAACAATGATAAAGAGCGTTAAATCAAAAAATGTAGTAGCAATCGTGATAGTTACAGTGATACAATTACAAAATCTGACTCTACTAATTAATGTGCCGTTCAAAAATAGGTCCGGGCCTTTAAGTGACCTTTATAAGCAAACAACAGAAAATAGATTCACTAATATTAACGAAATATCTAGTAAACAAATTGAAAACCCCAGTAAAATATTACCAATTATAGTAGCAGACAATATCAATTACAGTGCATTCATCAAAGGACTTAAATCTTAAGTCACCACAAATGTAATTGCAAAACAACAATAAAATTAAAATATGTGCAAATTCACCTACGGATTTCCGAATTATAATCACGTATCTAATTCACACTCATCAAAGTTTTCATTCCTTCAAAGATCCGTTTAAGAAAAATGTATCTATAGTATTCAAGAAACTCGCTGTCACTGATCAAGAAATATATCAAGACGCGAAACAACGCTTTCCATCACTGATACAAATCACCAGAGTTCACAAAGGAAACAAACGTATTCCAGTAGTTGCACCTGTATTTACAGGGCAAGACCCAATAGACAATATTTTAACCATTAAGCTAATTTGTAACCACAGAGTAAAAGCAGAAGCAAGGAAAAAAAACCCAAGGCCCTTTACAATGCCAACGGTGCCTGTATTATGGCCATACTAAGAATATTTGCAACCACTCAATTAGCTCCGCGTTTTGCTAATCACTGGTAACTTGCCCTAGTCGTGATCAAGTACGAAAATGTCTTAATTGCCAAGGCAGCAGCCAAGCCGATAATCCAGACTTCAGTTGCCCTAACCTAAAACAATATGTTGAAAAAGAAAAAACTGCCAACTGAAACCACCCCAAAACCAGAAACCAAAGCTTTTCCAACCCACCTACTCCTCCACAAACAAATTACCATTTCCCTATTCCTATATTTTAGGCATTTCGGATTTCCCAAAATAGTGGGCGATCACCTAGAAAATCCATCTAAAAATCAATTCAAACACTGAAAGCCCAAAATACCAACTGGGGTTGTTTGAACACCAACGTTAATAGGAAATTATTTGCCCATGTAATAAATCGTACTGATCTCAAAATAATTTCACCTGCAAGCCCCACATATTACCCCCCTGATAATTTAAGAATACCAATATCCTCGATATCAGGATAACTAACTCTAAAATAAAACTACTCTCTACTATATTATTCGAACTCGACTTGGACCACATTCCAGTCTTGATAATCGCACAAGAAATACCCCCATCACAAGCCCGAGTACCAAATCCAAATACGATAAACGTTGACAGGGAAAAAGTTCACACGATAACTAGCTCTACAATACCTAAATTCAAAATTCTCTCCAACCCACTAGAAATAGAGCAATCAACCTACTAACCACCAGAATACATACCACAATTAAAAAGACCGCAATAAAACCAAAAAGTACGCACAACCATAAACGATATAATCTTCCTTCAGAAATAGTGGAACTAATACAAATAAAAAAAGAAAACTCGCAGACTATGGCTGCAACTGAGAACTCAAGGACTAAAACTAGAACGTAACATACTGATGTACATTGTACGTAATCAATCAAAAACTTCCGCAATCAGCAATTTTAATCATTACTTTAATCAGTAACAAAACTTCATATGGCAAATCACTAACAAAAAATTAAGAAAAGAAAATAACATCCCCCCACTATACACCCCCACAGGAAAAGCGTATAGCTCTGTCGAGACAGCCGAAGAGATGGCAAATTACTTTGCATCCACATTCACTCTAAATATTACTAAAGCGCACCAAGTAGTATTACAATCAGCAAAATAGCAAACGAGCAGACATATGGTCTACATAATAAAATACACTATCTATCATCTAAAGAAATAAGTAAAATAATCAATTTACTACCTGTCAAGACAATCCCTGGACATGATAAATTAACAATTTAATATTAAAAAACCTTCTAACCAATATCTTCAAATTATACACCATAACAAATGTAGAGTGTTTTAACACTGATATTTGTATTATTCAATTCAAAAGAAAATAAATTTAAAAAAAATTCTGGTACGGGCACAATCTCCCTCCAGTCTTTGGTATTCTCAGCCCCTGAAATCAAACAGCACCACACAAGATTGTCCGCACCAACGCCTCTGCACTTACATTTAGGCCACCCTCTCCTCTTTGCCTCCAAATATTCTTATTTAATTATTGATCTTTCATTTTGTTGTTTATTTTATTTATTGATTTACTTAATATTACCCATTTGGCTATGACTGATGGATTATTTACTTAGCAGTTTACAAACGTAAATTATTTATTAAACTATTAATTGTTTGCTTAACTTATTTATTTCCTCTCCAGTCCAAGCTCCGCGCTCGTACTAAACCGTGCTGTTTTTCCACTCCCTAATTTCCGTTTCCTAATGGTCGGAACCTTTTGTAAAAATGTTCCTAATTCTTTCATGAAGTGAGACCTTTTATCATCTAATAAGTTGTGGGCGAGCGTGACGTTTGTATCTTGGAGGTAGTAGTTTCCCATTCCCATTCCTTTTCGTCTCCATGTTTCGGTCGCAGAGCAATTTAAAAGTATATGGATCCAATCTTCCCTATCACCGCTAATCACCCAGATGCCATCACCATTCACGTCTTTCAACGTCTAGGTTGTATCTACCCCACGACCCTGAACCAAGCGTATCCTCCTTGTGAGTCCCTTCTAAGTGTGAACGTAACTTCCGCAACCCCATTCCAGGCTCGTTTGAGTTTGTGACACTAGCCAACATTTTTCGGCCGTTGCTGCCAGGACATATTGCCTTTTAATATCCGCAAGTCAACCAGAGATTGGTCGTTCTTTCCCATCTGATCCCCTATCCCCACCGACTCCGGTGAAACTTCTCCGAGACCTACACGTGCAAGTAGAAGTTTAATTTGGTAAGACGAGTACCATTTATCGTTTCCCTATAACTGCGCTCTAAAGCACCTACGTATATGCGTGTCAGCCAGGTTACCTGATAATCTTGTCCAAAGTTTAATAGATTCTCGGCTATCCGGGAGACGCCGCGTAGTTGGCTGGGGTGCCGACGTTTCGCCTGACATGTCGCAGGCTTCCTCAGGGCAGTGACTCACTGCCTCACTGCCCTCACTCCCACGTCGGCACCCCAGCCTACGACGCGGCGTCTCCCGGATAGCCGAAAATTTATGGATTCGAGCCGCGGAACCTTACGTATACAAAGTTTAATAGGTTTCATATTATAATATTTCCAAATTCCTACACTACCGACCTCTCTTAAGACCCTGGCATTAGCTGCAAATCTACAGATTCCGAGATTTAATTTGTAATAATCCATTTCTATGCTTACTCGTAGATCTATCCTTTTCACTCCCCAGATTTCTACCCCATAATTCATACCTGGAAGAACTAGCGATTTAAACATTCTATCGTACACCTTTAAAGGCAATTCCGGTACCCTGCGCACTGCACAAACTATTTCTTTGAAGGCAATTCTTCCTTTACTTTGCGCCGTAACTATGTGACTATTCCATCCTCCATTCATGGAAAATTTTGAAGCAAGATATGTACATTTTTGACCCGGTCGATGTCATTCTGCGCATAACA
Organism: Gryllus bimaculatus; assembly: GCA_017312745.1. Taxonomy (NCBI): domain Eukaryota; kingdom Metazoa; phylum Arthropoda; class Insecta; order Orthoptera; family Gryllidae; genus Gryllus; species Gryllus bimaculatus. Next base: position 260,347 of record BOPP01000438.1, read on the forward strand.
CCATTTATGGTTTTTACAGCCATTCTTTAAGATAAAAATTTTGTTTTTTACTTTCAGACCTCACATCTCACTATACCTTTCTATGATGCTTAAACTCTTCTGTAAGCCCTCAATAGTTTCCGAACATAGAAATAAATCATCAGCATATAGTAATCCCAGAATATTCAGGCCATCATTCAATTCCCGGTGCAACTGTCTCCTCTTCCTGTACCCAAGACATTAAATCGTTTATAAACAAGATAAACAATAGCGGTGATAGAGGACAACTCTTCCTTACTTCTACTGTCAATTTTATTTTTCGCGTTGTACTTCCGTCGCAGCATCTGACGCAAAATTTTACATCTCTGTACATGCTCTGCAACACATTTAAAACTTTTACGTGAAACGCCAAGATCATTTAGTTTTCGCCATAAAACATCCTTATTGGTTGAGACAAAAGCCTTTTCGAAATCCACAAAAGTACAGTATAAATGGCCCCGTTTACGTTAAAGCGCCTGTTGTACTACTATCTTACACAAAGATATTGTCAGTAGTCCCAAATCCCCCCCCCCCCCGAAAACCTACCTGCAATTTTGAGATTTTACTGTATTTTTCCACCCATTCAGTCGGTCTCTCGCTCATTGTTTTATAGAACAATCTGCTCTAGTGCTGGTAAAACATAATGCCACGATACTTTTCTGGGCAGTTTGTATCACCTTTATTCTTAAAAACAGCTTGGAGAATAGTTGTATTCCACGTTTCTGGATACGATTCGGAAACAACAATGTTATTAAACAAAGTTAGAGTACTTTTTGGATCTAAGTTCCATAATTCCGAAATAAATATTGTAGGAATGCCGACAGCGCAGCGCAGTTAATGCCTTTTTAACAAAGGACAGTATGAACATCATCAACTTGAAAGATAATTTACACCTCTCGGGCTCCGCGCTCTGCAGCGACGTGCTTCACCGGCCATCCACGCCGCCCAGGCCCAGGTCTCGCCCGAAGAAAGCAGCTCATCCGCCCGCACAGCCACCCGCACCGTCGCCACCGCGCCTACGCAGACAGCCCAGTGCAGAAACACCATCGCCCCCCGCGCCGTCCGGGGCGCATACCACAAGCGGTCGGCAAAGTATTATATCTGAATTCGCCCCACCATGTAGAGCAACCATGACGGAGACACAATCATCTCAACCCCGGCATCTCAAATTGAAGCCGAGACCATCAGAGCCTTACTGCAGGTGACGCAAGCACCGGAACCGCCACGATTCCGGTTGGAGGTCGCCTGGGACTGGCTCGTCACCCAGGCCGGCAACCTGGCGATCACGAAGCGCGATCAGGTGGAGGCGCGAATGCTCACAGTTATCCGGCCTTCCTGCCCGGAACTGAACCTGACGAACAGTGCTTCGTTCAAGAACGAGTTAGGCTTCTCGTGATCTCCATCCGACACGGCTGGCGGGTGGCAGCGGCGAATGCGCAGGAATGCGATGATTGCGGCATCAGCATTAAATTGCTCCCACCGATCTCCTACGCACAGGCGCAGCAGACGCAGCACAACCAACGCAACCGGCCCCTTCAGCGCGGCCGCGCTTCGCGTACGCCCACAACGAGTACGCGCGCTTTCATCGTCATGCCACAGCCGCCCCTCGGCCCCACGCGTGCGCACCATTTCATCGCGCCGTCTCTCAGGGCGCCATGACTGACGCCTTACTGGGGGAATGATGACGGCCTACAATGATACAAATTCCAATTGATTGGAATTTCTGGCGACCTAGAATTGAAACTATTAGCAATCCCGAGGAACAACGGATTCCGACACAACTGAGCTCACCAATGACGACCTGTCCACGTGGCCTGGTATCATGCGACGCCCTCCCTTGCACAAGGTGCCACCACTCGTGTTGACTGAACGGCGAACGCCGGAGGTGCAATACGCGCTCTTGAAAAAGGGCCACCAGCCACCGCAGCACCGGAGCACCACGCGCCATCCGCAAAACGAGTCGCTGCCTACGAGAGATTGCAGGCAGCTTCAAGGTCTCCAAAGTCTTTGCCTTAGGTGTCGTGTTCAAAAGTGGTGGGAAATAGTGGAATCATCTACAGTACGAAGGTTGCCTTTTATGTTTCGGGATTTGGCAACTCTGGTGTTGCAATCTGACAACTGACAGCTCTATCGTAAAGTTGTGTAAGTTGGATTGTTCGTGAAGGTTTACGTACTCAGAACGTTTTGACATACCAGGCGCTCTTCTGTGCGTTTACAGTAACTAAAAGATTCAACCTGGGTGGGGGTTTGGTTGTGGTGTTTTGCTGGTGTCCAAAAATGAATATTAAATCGTGAACATTTTCGTTGATTATTTTTACTATACTTCGACGTGAATTAACTCAGCAACAGTGCATGAGTGGCTATTCAATTTTTGGCGATGAAGCTCCATAAGGAACAGTGTTTATGCGATGGTATGGTGATATTTCCATCGTGTCTAGTTTACTCCCAAGACGAATTTCGCGAAGGCTCCAAATCAGTTTGTTGTGTCCGAAACATTGATTTGTGTCGTGAACTCATATTTGCAAGGATCGTCATGTGACGCTAGTCTGAGAATGAGACAACCTTAGGCATTAGTAGGATTAACATACATTCAATATTGCATGAAATTTGACTGTCAAAAAAAATTGGTTTCCGCGTGGATCCCACGACATTGTCATCGGCGCAAAAGGCTCGTGTCGATTGGCGAAGAATGCCTAAAAAATACGATGTGGGCTTCGGAAACGTCTATGACATCGTGACAGGTGATAATCGTGGATTTATGCGTATGAGCCAGAAAGTAACAGATTCGAATGGTATGGGTGTTCTAAGAGAGCAAAAATCCACAAAAGTTGTTCGCGGACGAAGCCTTCCAACAGATGGTTGCTGTTTTTTTCGAAAAAGTGGACATGTCGAACCCGTACCCGTAAGAACAACGCAGAACTAGTAAATCTGAGTGGTACACAACATTCTTGCCTAGATGTATTCCAAGAAATCAGGAAACCCAAAACCGCACTCAACGGATCACTCTTCACGCAGACAAAGCGAGCTTCGCTGGTTGCGAGCAGCTGGTGTCAGACTGGTGTCTACGAACAGGACCGGGACGGGCGGCGCGAATTGTGTGAGAATTGCTCTTGTCAGGAAGCGGGAAGAGTCTGCGTGGCAGCCCTGGATGTGGCAGAGAGCGCGTTCGGGGGCTTTAGCTGTGCAGAGCAGCAAACGTAATTAGATGTTAACTGGCGTCAGGAGGCGAATACTAGTGGAAGGTAGGCCGTTGATTCGTTTCGACAAGCTTTGTCGAGTCAGGCTGAGCTCATCTTAGGCGAGCTGTCTGCGTTCCATGGAATGAAGGGGAGCTGGGCGGCGGGTCCTGATAGCTCTTGCGAGGGCAGACACACCCGTCGGCAGTGGGCCCCTCTTGCGGCGTGCCCCCGCCGGCGCGCCTATTTGGGGTGGGGCGACCTCTGATCCCGCGGGCGGAATCCATAACACTTTTCGAGCCCCGTCATTGGGCTGTGCGTGAGCGGCTTCTTATGACGGCGAGCATGCGTCACCAGATCTCCGTGATCAGAATAACCAAGAAAATTCTATGAATATGGAATGTTGGAATATGCAAAGGTCTGTGCTCTAAGTTGAAAATCAAGACTACGTGATTCGTTTGATTATAATGTTGGTATTGTTGAAACTTGGTGGAAGAATTTGGTGGGAAACCATTAAAAGGTCTGGGTTTTTACAGCCATCTGCACTAAATAAAAAAAAAAAAAAACAAAAAAAAAATAAAAAACGCTGAGTGGAAGGAGGTGGAACTGGTGGTGTTTCGTGTTAAATTTCGAGCTAGGGTAATGCAGTGGTTATTAATGAAATTAATTTTCACATTCCGATAATTTTCTTTGTTTTACACTAGTTTAGTTATAATGTCACACACGTCTTATTTCATTAGGCAATAATGATCAAAAGTCTATTAACACAAATTAACCTTGCTAATTGTGAAGCGCCAGTAGTCATCGACAACAAAAAACGCAATTGAATCTTACTTCTGCAAAGACAAGAAATAAATTAGCGAGCATAACCCCCGGGAAAAAAAAAAGCGCATAACCCTTCAAACCCCATACGACATTCATATCCCGGTTACAATGTAATCAGATCAGAGCAGAATCAATTGATAATGGGGAGGTCCTTTATTCCGTGGTAGAAATACTGCCCCTACATTAAGAGAACGTGCCCACGACATTAAGGGATTAAGAAACAGTCACATTGAAATTTTCCCTTAACACAAAGTAATTGTACTAGTAATAACAGATACAAGTAATATAA
>BOPP01000439.1:24331-35777 GCA_017312745.1 Gryllus bimaculatus
TGGCACGACAAGACAGCCAACTGACAAAAAAATACATGTTCTTTGAAAGAAGCCCAACTTTTTTTCAAAATTTAGCTGTATATATGATAATCATAACATCGGATCAATAAAAGGCTAAAGGCTTAGGTAATGCTAAGTCCTCAAACTAACAAAAAAAAAATAATAATAATAATAATAATATAATAAATCGAATATAATAAATAAATGTAAGTAATATAATAATAATAATAATAATAATAATAATATAAATAATAATATAATAATAATATAATAATATAATAATAATATAATAATAATACATAATATAATATAATAATATAAAATAATTTAATAATAATAATAAAAAGATAAATAATAATAATAATAATAATAATATAAATAATAAATAAATAATAAATAATAGTATAATAATAAATAATAATAATAATAAATATAATAAAATAATAACTAATAATAAAATATTAAATAATAAACATACGAAATAATATAATAATAAGTATCATAAAATAAAATAATAAATATATAGATAATAATAATCAATATAATAATAATAATAATAGATAATAATAAGAATAATAGTATAATAATAATAATTGTTATAGTAATGAGATCAATCAAATAGATAAATAATATAATAACAGGTATAGAATTCAATAATAATAATAGGAAGTAATAATAATAATGTATAATAAGATAATAATAATAATATAAAATAATAATAATAATAAAATAATAATAATAATAATAATAATAATTAATAGAAATAATATATAGTAATACATAATAAGACAATATAAATAATATACACTTATGATTTCGAAAGAACTTACATTGACACATGTTACAACAAACAGTCGACCATAAAAAAAAAACAATAATAAAGAATACCAATTCTTGAGCTTCTTTACACTGACCTCCGATTTCGAGTATCTATAATTACACCTCGGTGCTTATAAATCGGTGACTAATCAGTTAATTAAATTTAAATAGTTAAATGTTATATAATTTATTACATATCTTCATTTTATCTTATCATACATTTAAACCCGTCTCTAGAGCTACTGTTATGTACTTCAGAGAGGAGTGTGGTTACAATTTTCGCTGTGTTTTGTTGTTTTTTTTCTTTTGTCTTTTTTGTATTACCGTGTTGATTATAGTTCACTCATCATATCAGTATGTTTGACATGATTGTTTTTATTGGAATTTTTGATTTATTCCTAGATACTCAGCAGACAGAAAGAAAAGTCAAATCATCCAAATTATCTAGAATAGAACAAATAAATTGTAAATAAATAAAAAGATATGTTAGTTGGACAACTGGTTAATATGAGAACTAAGTTATACTTAATACCATTATTGAAATTTGCAGTGAACAAATAGTAACGTAAGCAAAGCGAAAATTAAATTAGTTATTTAAATTAACAATTAGGAAACACGAATAAATTTTGGCAAATGCAAAGCTGACATTAACTTGGAGTTAAATTATCATATAAAATCATGAAAATAAATAATGACCAAAAACAAAAATTAGGTCCAATACCATTAAACAACTGAATGAGAAGTAAAGAGAAGCATATATACAGTTTTTTACAAAATATTATACTTGTGTTAACCACGGTGTTTATAAATTCTGAAGATTTCATAAGTAATTTAATCAACATATATAATTAACAACATAAGATTTATAATGACAAAAACTCAAAAGGCAAAACAAAACAAAATGAGATCACTATTCTCTAACACCTAACACATGATCAAAATTAAATAAAAAGCTACATTGATGTGCAACAGGCAAAAAAGATATTAAGATTGTTACTTTAATTAGCATGTTAAAACTTCTGTGACAAATTCAAAACAAATACATAAGACACACAAACAAAGTGTCGAGTTATACATGAGATAGAATGTACACAAATGACATAATTACTGTTGACAAATACAAAATATTAGTAAATATAAAATATAACAAAAACAAGCAACCAATAATGAAACGACTCAAGTAAAAGAGTACATAATTCAAAATTATCATCTTGTGATAACCGCAGTATACTATATGAAGATTTAGTTGTACACAACACAACATAAATTCACCAAAAAAAAAAAAAAAATCTTGCATTGATGAAACTTAACACGCAATAGAAATCACAATCATCCAATTATTATCTAAACATTGTTGTGGTTTTGCTCTGATGCTTATGTTTGTGTCATCTGCAAACAAAATTATTTTGTTATTCCTTAAAGCCAAAGGCAGTTATGTATATAAGGAATAGTATTGACACAAGTATGGATCCTTGTGGGACTCCACTATTTATTATCAGAAGGCACGAGTAGTATGAGGAGATTTTGTTGTCTTTAGTGTCCTGGTGGGCAACTATTTGGCTATGGTTTGATAAATATGATTAAATATGATTTAATTCATTGGCCTACAATGAATCGAATCCCTAGCATTTCTAGTTTTGTTAAAAGCATGTGATGATCAATAATGTCAAAGACTTTTGACAAATCTAACCAATGGAAATTTCCTTCTGATTTAGTGCAACAAGTATGTCATTTATAAAGGAGAAGATGACTGTATCTGTGGTTCTATTACTCCTGAAGCTATGTTGTGCATTTGTGAGGACATTATTTGCATTGAGAAACTGTCTGAGTCTATCATTGAAAAGCCTTTCTAGAATTTTTGAAAATCCTGATAACAGGGAGATAGGTCTGTTGTTCATTGGATCATAATTATTGCCCTTTTTAAACATTGGTTTAATTTTTGCCATTTTGAATATCTTCCTCTTCTCCACTTTAAGGATAGGTCTATGGCCTGTTCCAGCTTCGAAGAATTCCATTTTTGATGGGTCTACCTATTTCTCTTCTGCCTTGAGGCCTATTCTTAAACGCTTGCTTTGGAATGCGAGTCTATTCCATTCCTTCCACATGTTGTAACCAATCCTGTCTGTAACATTGTACCTTGTCATTGATTGCTTGGACATTCAATTCTTTTTGAATTTCCTCATTTCTGAGTTTAGTTTGGTACATTTTTCTACAGATCTCAATAATTTCATTTCAGCAGACTGCAACACCTGTTTATCTTTCTCCCTCACAGTCCAGCACTCACTTCCGAACAACAGACGGGACAGCCATTATCTTGTATATCCTCATCAGAGTACCTATGCGTGTTTTATCTTTAAGAGTTTGCCAAATATTTCTGCATGTATTCTGGTATTTATGAATTTTTTTCATCTATATCCATTTCCGTGAGGAATGTTTTGTTGTAGCCCAAATATTTAAAATGGCTAATTTGATCCAGTATTGTATTTTCCAAAATTATTTTGGTGTTTATAGGATGTTTTCCTACAAATGCCATTGTTTTGGTCTTTGTTTTTGAAATCTTTAGATTATATCCTTTGCAAGTTTGGTTTAATTGATGAATAGACCTCTGTAAGTCATTCTGACTTTCTTGGATTATAATTTGATCATCAGCAAATAGGAGTGTATTTAAGTACACTCCATTTCTAAGCTTAATTTGTAGGAAGATTTTGTTCTTCCATTCTCCAATCATTATCGTGGTATATATTAAACAATGTTGGGGAAAGGCTGCATCCTTGGTTTGTTTTTATTTCTTTTGAATATTTTTCTTCTAGCTCTAAAATAACAGAGATATTCTGATACAGAGATTAAGTGGTGTGGGTAGCTTCTTCTTTCCATAATTTTCCATAAAGTGGAGCATTTCAATTTATTGAAAGCCTTTTCATAATTAATGAAAGCCAAATGAGTTTCTAAATTAAATTTCCTACAATTTTCTATTAGTTGGCGGATGGTAAAAATATATTTTGTACAGGAGCATCCTTTTCTGAAACCATTTTGTTCTTCTAATTCTCTCTTCTTTTTGTTCTATTAAAATTTCAGTGATATTAACAAGTCTTTCATTTAATATTTTTGCATATATTTTATTGCATGTGGGTAGTAAACTAATATTGCTGTATAGTTGCCACAATCGCTTCTTTTCCCTTTTTTGAATAACGAGATTACTTTTGCTTTTTGCCATTCTTCAGGGACATGGCATTGCTACCAACATAAATTGAATAGGTGGAGGATTCTTCTTTTAACAGCACACCTCCATATTTAATTAGTTTGGCATTTATTTCAAGTCTTGGAGCTTTTCGATTTTTTAGTTCCTGTATTGCTGTTTCTAATTCTTGAAAATAAATGTCATCTACCAAAGCTTGTACAGGCATTTCACATTTGCTATTTTCATCTTCAGGATTATACCATAAAGTTTGATAATGTCCAACCCACTGACTTTCTTTTATAATTTTCAAATTAGCTGTGTTTTTTAATCGCTACTAACATGTCTAAATACTTTATGTGCTAGTTGTAGCCTGCTGTGAGTGTCATCTTCTAATTTGTTTATAAATCTTTCCCATGCTGATTGGTGAGCATTTTTTACTATTTCTTTGGAGATATTTCTTTAGCTTTGTATCTCTCCATGTTTCATCAGTTTTCATTTGCAGATGCTTCATATATGCTACTTTTTTTGAGCTATAGTTTGTTCTATCTCTTCATTCCATATTTTAAGACCTTTCTCGTTTCCTAAAGTTTCTTGAATTTCCTAAAGCTTCCAAAGCCGCATCTTTAATTATGGTTTTAATTTACCCATTCTTCTTCTAGATCATCGCTGGTGATGTTATATTCAATCTTCTGTGCTATTCTAGTTTGATATAAATATTTTAAGCTCTCTCGTCACAAGAGATGGACCTTGAAGACTTCAACCTTTTCTGGTTTTGATGGTAGGAACTCGAATATTTCTTCTTCCACCTTGCTAAGATTTCTATATCTGATTTCAACAAGTAATGGTCTGAATTTATGTCACTTCCTCTATATACTCGTGTATCTCGTACTTCATTTGCTAATTTCTGATTCACAATTATATAATCTATAATTGATCTCAGACCTCTTGCTGTCCATGTATACTTATGAATATCTTTCTTACGAAAGAATGTATTCATTATCTTTAAGTTGTTGAAGGTGGCAAATTCTCTAAGCTCTCGCCCATTTCTATTCAAGTGATTCTCTTCAAAAGATCCAACTATTCGAGGGATAGGTATATTACCTACTCTGGCATTAAAGTCTCCTGCCAATATTATATGGTCATTTTTATGGCCATTTTGAATATATGTATATTTGAATATATTTTGAATATGATCTGGGAATATGGCTGTTTTTAGAGAGTAATTGCAGATATGAGAGAGTGGTTGCACTATATGTGGAGCACTGGGTTTGATAAGAAAATGTGGAATGTTGTCCAGACCAGGTGAGAATTTAGTCTCCATTTGTCCAATGATTTTAATAATTTCAGAGAGGGTGGTTCCATACAAAAATATGGAATTTACAATTTGTGAAATATTAGTATTTGGTTGGTGTGTTGTATTGTTTAGAGAGTGTTGAGAGATTAACTTTTTACTAATTTGTGAAAAATGATCATTGAATATATCAGCTATTCCTTGTGGGTCATGTAAAGTTTGGTTTCTGTAGTGGAGCTCTATATTTTTCTGTTATTATTAGTTGGTGCTGTAATATTTTTAATAATGTCCCGTATGGCTGTTTTTTATTTTTTGCATTTGCAATATACTTATCATTTGTCATAAATTTTGCTTGTTTGATTACTTTTTTAGGATCGAATTATGTTTTGTAGTATGAAATTAGTATGAGTTACATTTGTTATTTGTTAGTATTTTATACACGGTAATCCACGAGTTGGTTTTCTTATTTTGAATCTTTTTGAGTTTTTGAGAAAAATGGTATTGAAATGTCTTTAGTATATATTTATGAATGACTTTAACTTACCATTTGTATCAGTTATATTATATACTTCATTCCAGATTTTAAATCTGAGTTAGTTTTGAAATTTTATAATGTTTCCTTGTGAATACTTACGGATTTCTTTGTAAGTTGTCTATTCTGCGATTTTTGTTTCTGTTTGATGTGTTAGAATCTGGGCAGTGTGGTCACTGAAAACTGGATTAAGCAACAGAAAAATCATGGGATTTGCATCCATTATAATTTGATCTATCGCAGGGCTACTATTTTTGGATATTCAGGTTGTTGTACCTATGGGTGTTTGTAAATTGTATGATTTTAGTAGGACTTAAAATAGATTTTCATTACTGGCTTGTGTGAGGCAATTTATATTGAAGTCACCATAAAGAATAATTTTATACTGTCTGCATTTTTGAAGTATTTTTAGAATAACTTCCAGATATTTTAAAAATATTTTCAAATTCCCAGTAGGACTGCGATATGTGCATAAGACCCATGTTTTGGACCCATGTTGCGCAGAACCAGCAAAAATTGATGAGCCAGAAAAATTCAACCATATATTTCCACCATGCACAAGTGGCTGTGTTGAATTAACTGTAGATAAGCCCACATTAAACCTTGAACACTGATAACTAGTGAACATCATGTTTATATCAGAGAAGAATGCCTCCGCTGTATTATTATAGTATTTATTTAGTATTTATTATGTATTATAGTATAGTATTTATAGTCCAGCGAAAAGTAGCATATTGCACTCAAACTGTTCAATCCTCAGTATGTTCGAGACAAAAGTAAAGAATGAACGAATCACAAGTTAAAAACATTTGAGAAAACACAGATACTAGAACAACAATTGGCAATCGTGGCAAGTGATAATTGGCATACTCTTACAAAAATATAACATGTTGGATTAATACATGCTAACTCCTTGTATTCACTGCATCCAATAGTCTACTGGAATCTTACAAAATGCTTTTATTACTCTATCATCTTTATCTCTTATCGCTTTATCTTCTTTCTTTTCTTTCTTTCTTCTTTCTTTTCTTTCTTCTTTGTGATATCCACGTCTTGTTTTTTCTTTCTCTGCATAGCTATTATTTCAAAAATATTTTTTTAAAAATTGTTTTGATGTCTAATCCCATTTTATAAATTATTGCTAGAAATCATTGTAACTGAAGCGTTGTTTGCTTTATCGAAATAATTCTCCCTGTCGCCTTTTCTGGACAAATGCTATCGAGCATATTTGTATATTTTATTACTTACCTATAATTCCTCTTCTCGAAAATAACTCACTAGTAATCCTGTATATGTAAATATGTTCTTTGTTTGCAAATGGAGTTGTACAGGGTGCGGCAGAACCGACTAAACAGTTTCTATTGATTACCAAGGGAGCTGTGGTGGGGGTAGGCTGATGGCAAGTCTGACTGTAAATTGGTTTTCATTCATTAATCAGAGCTTGCAATTGCAAAAAAAATGTAAACACTTTTCGAGGAACATTAACCAGTGGGAATAGACCAACCACTACATCTAATATTTATTGACCCCTTCGTGGAACAGTAGGCCTTGAAACACTAGAAAGAAAAATTCGAACATTTCTACAAGTGTCCGGAGAGAAATATCGAATCTTCCGAAAATAAGCTCTTCAAGACAATTTTAAGCCTGCCAATTTTGTCTAATAAACTACTTGAATTACGAATGTTTGAAGCCGCAATAAGTAAATACAAAAAATTAGTTTTGAAAATGCTTTCCAGCAAAAATTTTGCATTCCTGAAGCATACTAGTCGTACAACAGAATGGCACAGACTTTTCGTTCTAAAGTATTGTAATTTAACATGTTTATGCGGGCTTTTACAGTCTTGTCCCATCCTCTTGCAAGGCTGCTATCTATCGCTGGCCAAAAAGTAATTTTTTGACATTTTCCAATTTTTCGCATTCCTAAATAGAAATAACCGAACTTTTACTTCAGGAATATTATAGAAGTAAAAACCTCGTAAATAAATGGCAAATTTTCATTGAAAAATTGGGAGCCATTTATATGAAAATTGCCGTTTAAGCGGTTAATGTAAAAGCGAAATTTGAGCTTTCTTCACAAGAAATTGGTTTGAGGTTTCAAAAATCGATTTAAATCATTTGAGGTACTTTAGCTAAAAAAATGCAAGTGCTTCTTTACATTTTTGGTATGGATAGTGCTAAATTTACGTCTATGAAATGACATAAACATCAATTTCTATCTATTCTTTTGTTGTTGTTTTTCTTAAATAAACAAAAAATGTTTTACTTGTATCTCATATCGTTAATATTTACATTAGGCGCGGATTTGTTAACATTATTATATTTATGGGTACCCATTCATGAATAAGTAACACTTTAAAGGTTATGTTTTGCACCCACCTTTGTGAATTGTTGACCTCCCTGTTTGTGAGCACATTTGTGAAGTTGGTACTTCCCCGTTCGGTCTCCGCGCCGAAGTGCACGAAGCCTCAACGAAGATACAGTTTTAAATTGCTGTCTTTGCTTGTATTTCTGTTTTCTTTCATATTGGTAATTTTTTTATCCTCCACGGGTGTGATTTTTCGTTGCAATTATTTTGTAAACCGCCCACAAATCAATTTACATTCCAAAATTGTAAAATTTTTAAGAACTATGAATAGATATGTCCATTTCTGTGCAGTTTTAGTTTTATTGCAAATTACTTCAAATTTGAATTGATTTTTTAAAAAATGATTGGGATTTATTGGCTTCAGGCAATGGTTTATTCTTGTTAGTAGGTTATTATTAATTCATGTTCTAACAATGTTTCAGCTGCAGCAAAGTGCACATCTTACACATAAAATGCTCTTTCTTTAAACAGCATCGTTTCAGAAATGCAAGACGTATTAGATTTATGTCGTACAATTCGTGATAGAGAGGAACAGAATTACAATAATTAACGATTAATACAATTGAGAATATAAAAAATAAAGCATTTCATGGAATTAATAGAAAATTTGGTACTAAACTTTTCCATTGATATACCAACATTTTTGAAAAAAATGCGCGTAAAAAGTTAACGTGAAGAATATTTTTAGAAAAGGTTTGTTTTTGGCTCAAGGCTAACTTCATCATCAAGATTAAAACCAATGCATCATTAACATCATCGCCTTCTGTTTGCGAAAAATCAATTAGAACAAACTGGCGGGACCCTTTCCAGCGGTCACACGAATTGGTGTCCTGTATTAATTGTGGCTGCGACAAGTATTGCAACACATTATAAAAAAGGAAAAACACATTTTTTAAAATAGATATATACTATAGAGATAAAAAGAGAGTAGACGTGTTCGAGTGAAAGAAAGTTTTTTGTACACACTTGAATTGGCTGGAGCGCATTATTAGATAATTTAAGGTTAATCAATCATTATTTGAGTATAGAAGTAATTACTTTAGATAAGAATTAAGAAGCAACAAATTTGAAATACAACAGTAATATTCTTACGAACAACAATGAAGGTTTTTTTATTATACATGTTGATTAATCTGATGCGAATTTTAATTATACATGTTCATTAATCTACATAACTACATCTTACCTAAAAATCCTTTCCCGAACCCCGGGAGCCAATGGGTGGATTGAGTAGTTCGGAGGCTTCCGTTTTCGTACCTTAGGTGTGTACCTTTATACCATTCCCTTTTCCTGTTCAAGAAGCAGAAGTGCTTTCAAATAGGGTAATTGAGCTCCGAGTCCTTGAAGACACTCAATCTAAGGAAGAAAACCCTAAAAGAAAATACCCGGTCCTCCTGGAAAGAAGAGTTGAGCAAGGGGCCAGCCACCCCCATTCTCGCGAAAATTAAAAAAAAAGCCGCTCAAAATTGAATGGAAATGAGCCTCGGATTAACTTCACGACGTCGACAAAGCAAAAAATGGTCTATGAATTTGATGCTGGATATGTTCAAGGTTTAAGCACTAAAAGTAAATGAAGTTTTATAAACGCAAAAGGGAGTTTAACACAGATATAATTAGTGTTTGAGTGAAACAAAAAGAAGGGAAATGGAAATAGAAAAGGAAAGGAAAATTATGTTCACTTTTTTAGCGGAGTGGGAAAAGAGAAGCGAGCCAAGAGCAGGAGTGTCCATAGCTGTACATAACGATTGCAGAAAAATATTCAAAACTGAGGGCAATTGAAGAGAATTAGCAAATGTCTCGAACTTTGTACTAAGAAGACGCAATTGTTTTTATTATAGGAAATTTTATGCTCCAACAGACGACTGCAAAGTGTGTGTAGAAAAAAGATATATTTTAGAGAAACTGACTATGCTGCTTGCGATTCTATTTGGGAATCTCAAAGAAGTGGTGCCTTTTAGGTGATTTTAATGGAAGAGTTTGGAAAACGAATGGCGCATAATGTTGTGGGGCGATATGGTAAAAATGTATTAAATGACAATGGAGAAGGACTTATAGGACATGTGAACAGTATGAACCTTAAAATCTGAATGGCTATTTTTCCACATAAAGAAACTACATAAAATTTCACGTGGACGCCACCACTTAGAAAAAATTGCAAATCTATTAATTGACTACATAATTACTAAACAAGATTGTCATCAATTAAAGTGAGCGATGTCTGGGTTCAAAAGAAGTGTGCTTCCGGTTGATCAGATCACTCACACAAGGAGCTTATATATGGTATATATAGGATTATAGCGCGCGGTGGCTGGATAACTATATTGTCGCGCACTTCATGTCTCTCGCACTCCACCATCGATAGTGTATTACTCTTAGCTGGTTATTGTGAGAGAGAGTAATTTTATCTGGCAGCAAATTGACATGAGAATCCGACTCAGTGAGAGAGCTCTCTGAATGTAGGGAGAATGATATGGCGCACAGTAACGAGCATATTATCTCTGTAGCACTCGTAACACTATAAGTCTTTCTTTCTCATTTGTTCTATTGGTAGAGGTAATATATAATAGCATCAGCATAAGGTGGCCGCATTCGTTTCCAACTCTTCCACATTAAAATCACCTAAACACCACTTCTTTGAGAATCCAATAGAATCCAGCAGATAGTCAGTTTTCTCTAAAAATTATATCTTTTTTCTGCAACACTTGCATCGTCGTTGAGGAATAGAATTCTATAATAAAAACATTGCGTCTTCTTAAGTACAAGTTCGAGACATCTATTCTCTAATTGCTACCAGCTTTGAATATTTTCTCGCAATCTTTTATGTACCGCTATGGACACTCCTGCTCTTGCTCGCGTTCTCTTTTTCCACTGCCGCTAAAAAAGTGAACATCTAATTTCCTTTCACTTTCAATTTTCCATTTCCCCTTCTTTTTTGTTTTCACTCACCACTAATTAATATCTTGTGTTAAACTCCTCTATTGCGTTAAAAACTTCATTTACTTTAGTGCTTAAACCTTGAACATTCCAGCATCCAAAATTCATAGACCATTTTCTTTGCATTTGTCGACGTCGTGAGTTAATCCGAGCTCATTTCCATTCAGAGTTTTGGCGGCTTTTTTTTATTTTCCGAGAATGGGGGTGCTGGCCCATGCTGCAACTCCTTTCCAAGGAGACCGGGTAATTTCTTTTAGGGTTTTCTTCCCTTAGATTGAGTGTCTTCCAAGACTGCCGGCAGCTCATCTACCCCTATTGTGAAGCACT
>BOPP01000439.1:35802-57648 GCA_017312745.1 Gryllus bimaculatus
GTAGGGCAAGCTGCAAGTGGTCCTGCCTTTGTTCAGTAGTTTAAAAACTCCCATTTCAAGTAGCCAACATGGTGTGACGCGGTGTCAACAATCGTGGTTTACCCATTCGTAGCTTATTATGAAACATCCATACAGATCTGTGATCGCTTACACAAACGAGCTTTTCGGCGAGACAGTTCACAACATTCCAAACACTCACAATGCCGTTCCTAAGCAAACGCAATTCCAACGAATCGGTTCTGGGTTTCGGCAAGTTGGAGGAAACGGTGCACACTTAAGAATAAGATAACAACATAGGTCGACGCCATATCCCATCAGATACGGCGCAGAAATGTGCAAGCGGGTGAGATTCACAGTTCAAAAACAATCGCCGCAACGTTCTGCTTCGAACGACATGCTGTTGCAAATTGGGGATACTCAGACCGCAGTTTGAGAAGGATTTCTGCGAATTCCGATTTGAATTTCCATCCTTTTCAAATAATTGATTGCTTCTAGAATTTACGCTCAGTAGACTACGGCCAACCGTCAAAATCTGTGTGAGCAAATGCTTGCTCAGATCCCTCCGACTGCAGCTTTCCTTAAGTAGTGACGCACATTTTCATCTTTGTGGGTGCGGTGAATAAGCAAACTTTTTCGCTTACTGGGCTGAAAATAACCCCCGAATTAATTCATGAAGACCGCAAATTCCCCATAAAGTGACAGTGTGGTGGTGCTATTTCACAAATTTGCGTGGTTGGCGCCTTACTTTTTTGAGGAGGAAGACGTGACCGTGACAGTGATTCCACACGTTCTGTTCAATGTTTGAGAAATTTTCTGCTAACCCAAATTGGAACGAGTTGTTGAAGAACATGACTGGGGGGACTTGTGGTTCCAACAGGATGGAGCTACTGCTCACACAGCTCGAGTTTCACTTGGTGTTTTGCGAGAAATGTTTCCGGGACGCCTCGTCCTCTTTACAATTACCGTAAAATCCGGGATTATTAGACGAAGTTAATGCCATAGCAACCCGCGATATGTGTGCAAGAGCTTGCTCGAAACTTTCAGGGAGTCGTCTTCAGCAATGGTATTGATGCTAAAAGGGCCGCCACCTGCCGGGCATTATTTTTCAAAAACTAAATGAATATAAAAATGGGTATATTTGTAACTAAATTTAGAAAATAAAAAAACATTCTCTCACTATGTTTCAGATTTACTTTTTAATTGCTCCTTATGCTCCTTAAAACTGCCTTAGGTCGGTTCTGCCGCACCCTGTATTAGCATGCTTCAACGACAGCATCAAACCAAAAAAGATTTTCAGGAATTATCGATTTTTTTCGATCACCATTGGAAGCTCAAAAGCTTCCAAGAATATAATTAGAAATAATTTCCGCATTTAATATTCGGCCTATATAAGCACAGACTTGCAGTCCATTCTGCTGAATGACTTCTTGTAAAAACAATATTCGTTCGATTGTGTGTTTCAAAATATTTTGTAAAGGAAAGTAGCCGTTGCTAATGTCGTTTGTAATCTGTGTAGAAAACAGTAATGTAGATTAATCTATCTATCTATCTATTTGGCGGTTTTTTAACAGCCTGTGGCCCGTTTTTCCGCATCCCAATTTTCCCCATTGCCTCTTTATCCCATAAAGCATCATTTCTCATTTTTCTTTTTTCCATGGCTTCAGTTAATTGCCATAAATTCCATGTTCTCGTCTTCCCCTGTATTTCTTTCCCGATTTGGTATCCACTCCCAAACTTTTTGAGGAAGTCCTAATCCGATTTTTCAACCTTTCTCATATGTCCCCGTACCATTTTAGTTGTCTCATTTCCGATTGTATCGGTTCAACGGTTGTTGCACTTTCCATTTTATATTTCTTATTTCATCATTTCTTTATTTTATCTACCAGAGAAGTTCACAAACATGCTTCGCCAGAGCATCATTTCTGTTGATTGAAATTTGTTCTTCAATTTTTTTTTGATAGTGTCCAGACTTCTGCCCCATCAGAGTGTGGTACTCTCTATGAACGAGCTACATATGCGTTTCTATCTTTGTTTTTCATTGAAATAATTGCAGTTCCTAGGCACTCGGTTTCAACTGCGTTGTGCTATTTTTCCTCTTATATTTTACTTTTTTTACATCCTGTTTCATTCTTCTACCATCTGCTATTAGTGTGACTTCCAAATACTTATATTGTGTTTTACCTTTAAATTATTCCCTATCTAGTCTCTAAATCATGGGGCATACTCCCACCAACATTATAATTCAGTTTTTGTTGTAAAATTTATCTTGCATCCCCCCATTTTTCATACTCTCTACTATTTTCTGAACATATAAGTTACATCGTCTTCAATCTTCAAGCCATTATCACCTGGTTCTGCCAAAAGTAAGACTAAAACAATGTTTCACATCACTCTTTTTCACCACACCGATGCTTCTGCACTTTTCTTTCCCCATTCTTTTAGGGCTTTATCAATGTACCAGGGTTGGAGATATACAGCGCCTTGCCCGTAAATCCTTTATTTACTGGGTAAGTTGGTGCTGATAGACATTTTCCTACTTTTACTTTCAACTTTTGGGTTTATCCTTGATAAAGTTGTTTGACTGCAATTTATGTATGTTGTTGATATTCCCTTTTTTTCTCCTTGTGCATCCATTGCCCACCATGCATCTCCATACTTTCTTTTACTGGTACAATTATTCATATGCCTTTTTTGGAGGTCAATGAAAAAATTATGTGAAGTTCTCTTCCCTCGCTCAAATTGTTTTTTTCCAATCAGTTGTTTGAAGACAGAAAATATTGTCAATACAACAATCTTCCTGGTCTAAAACCACTTTGCTTTCTGAGTTGATGTTTGCATTTCAATTCTATTCTTTAGCTCTCGTCATAAAGTCCTACCCAAGATGAAGTCACATACAACACTTATCCCTCCTAATAATTATTAACAAAAATCCTTTTTAAGCCAACCTTTTTTTGTAATTGAATTAATTGTGGCTAATTTCCATATTTCAGGGTATTTTTTACAACCTCCTTTTAAAATGCCATTGAATATTTCAGTATTAATCAACCCTATGATAGATATATGCTTAACGCAGTTCTAATGGATATACCGCGTCCAGGTCCCAGGTGCCTTTAGTTATTTTTTCCATGTTTTTTTTTAAACGTCTTTTTTTTAAACTTCTTCTGCAAAGTCAAAAATCTGGTGTGATGGAATTTACGTGCAGTGGTTCATAATTTATATCCCCTGAAAAAGATTTAGCTCCCATTTTCTTCAAAAGATCTTTCATAGTATTTTTGGTGGCATTTTTTCAATACCAATGGGTCTTACGAATGCCGATTCTTGGGTTTGTATTCAATTTTAATGGAATGTAACATTTTCCCATGCCTCTCTCTGGAATTTGGTGTTACCCCCAATGCATAACTTGCTCTATATCTGTCCAACAATTTTTGTTCCCAAATACATTTTTTTGCCGAGCTTCTTCATTCCCATTCTTTTTCCTTGACCAAATATCATATCCTGTGTAATTCACCTCACACTTCTGTCTCTAATCCTTTGTGGAAAGCCACCTCAAAAATATGAAACTTTTTATCTTGCTTCGACCAGGTTCTTTATTATCCTTCTCTCGCCACCGACAGATGTCTATTTTTTGTTTATTTTTCCCACATTTTCCCCTCCTCTCGCCAAAGAATTCCTTTAGGCGGCTTATTCATGAGTGCAAATCTTTTTCTAAAATTTGTTTATTTTTCTTCAGTAACTTCCCTATGTGGGATTTCGTTATTTAATTTTTCTCATGCCATGGGGCCGCAAGTTTGTAACAAATGCAAATAGAATCATCTTGAAGGTCTGCACAATCATTGTAAATATTTTCGGGGGCGGGGTGGCCACAATCTGAACTACCATTTTTTTTTTTTTTTTTTTTCTTTTCCACCGTGTTGTTAACCAACTTGGGTTTAGTTATTTTGTGTTTCCAGCGTCGGACGGTAACGATTTTGATGTAATCGGTTAAATACATTAAGAGTAAGCTTTTTCCCCTTTTAGTTAGGGTAGTGATCTATGCCAAAGACGGAAGCAACCTCTATTGTTGGGAAAAACACCTAGTGAAAGCTAGCCACAGATATCTCGGTTGTAGAAATCATAGTTCGCAATCGCTCAAATGTACTTTAATGTGATGGACCCATATGTTTATTTCTGCTTCTGAACAGGAAAAAGGGAATGGTAAGGATACACCTAAGGTTAGAAAACGGAAGCCTCCGAACTACTCAATCCACCCATTGGCTCCCGGGGTTCGGGAAAGGATTTTAGGTAATATGTAGTTATGTAGATTAATGACATGTATAATTAAAATTCCATCGATTATCAACATGTATAATAAAAAAACCTTCTTGTTGTCGAATAGATACTGTTAGTATTTCAAATATTGTTGCTTTCTTAAATTATTATCTAAAGTAAATTACTTCTTATACTCAAATAATGATGATTACCTAAATTATCTAAAATGCGCTCCAGCAATTCAAGTGTGTACAAAAAACTTTCTTTCACTCGAAACACAGTCTCCTCTCTTTTTTATCTCTATAGTATATATTATTTTAAAAATGTGTTTTTCCCTTTTTTATAATGTGTTGCAATACTTGTCGCATGCACAATTAAACCAGACACCATTCGTGTGACCGCTGGAAAGGGTCCCGCCAGTTTGTTCTAATTGATTTTTCGCAAAACAGAAGGCGATGATGTTAATGATAGCATTGGTTTTATCTTGATGATGAAGTTAGCCTTGAGCCAAAACAAAACTTTTCTAAAAAATATTCTTCACATTTAACTTTTTACCGCATTTTTTCAAAATGTTGGTATAAATGGAAAGTTTAGTACCAAATTTTCTATTAATTCCATGAAAATGCTTTATTTTTAATATTCTCAATTGTATAATCGTTAATTATTGTAATCTGTTCCTCTCTATCACGAATTGTACGACATAAATCTAATACGTCTTCATTTCTGAAACGATGCTGTTTAAAGAAAGAGCAATTTTATGTTAAGATGTGCACTTTGCTGCAGCTGAAACATGTTAGAACATGATTAATAATAACCTACTAACAGAATAAACCATGCCTGAAGCCAATAAATCCCAATCAATTTTTTAAAATTCAATTCAAATTTTGAAGTAATTGGCAATAAAACTAAAACTGACAGAAATGGACATATCTATTCATAGTTCTTAAAAATTACAATTTTTGGGAACTGTAAATTGATTTGTGCGTTACAAATAATTGCAACGAAAAATACAACCGTGGAGGATAAAAAATTACCAATATGAAAGAAAACAGAATAAACAAGCAAAGACAGCAAACTTTAAAACTGTATCTTCGTTTGAGGGCTCGCACTTCGGCGCGGAGACCGAACGGGGAAGTACCAACTTCACAAATGTGCCTCACAACAGGGAGGTCAACAATTCACAAAGTGGGTGCAAAACATAACTTTAAAGTGTTTACTTCACATAATGGTACCCATAAATATAATAATGTTAACAAATCGCCGCTAATGTAAATATTAACGATATGAGATACAAGTAAAACATTTTTTGTAATTTTTAAAGAAAAACAACAACAAAAGAATAGAAGAAATTGATGTTTATGTCATTTCATAGAGTACATTTAGCACTATCCATACCAAAAATGTAAAGAACACTTGCATTTTTAGCTAAAGCACCTCAAATGATTTTAAATCGAGTGTTTTGAAACCTCAAACAATTTCTGTGAAGAAGCTTCAAATTTCGCTTTTACATTAACGCTTAAACGCAATTTTCATATAAATGGGTCCCAATTTTTCAATGAAAATTGCCATTTATTACGAGGTTTTACTCTTCTATAATATTCCTGAAGTAAAATTTCGGTTATTCTATTAGGAATGCGAAAAATTGAAAAAATGTCAAAAAATGTACTTTTGGCAGCGATAGATAGCAGCTTGCAAGAGGATGGGACAAGACTGTAAAGCCCGCATACAACATGGAAATTACAATACTTTAGAACGAAAAGTCTGTGCCATTCTGTTGTACGACTAGTATGCTTCAGGAATGCAAAATTTTTGCCTGGAAAGCATTTTTTCAAACTAATTTTTGTATACTTATTGCGGCTCAAACATTCGTAATATCCAAGTAGTTTATTAGACAAAATTGGCAGGCTTAAAATTGTCTTAAGAGCTTATTTTCGAAGATTCGATATTTCCTCTCCGGACACTTTGTAGAAATGTTCGAATTTTCTTTGCCTGTGTTCAAGGCCTATGTCCACAAGGGGTCATAAATATTAGATGTAGTGGTTGTCTATTCCCACTAGGTGAAATGTTCACTCGAAAAGTGTTACATTTTTTTCCATATGCAAGCTCTGATTAAATGAATGAAAACCAATTTACAGTCAGATGACATCAAAATGACAGTACTCTCTCCCAAGCCATTTAAAAATGTTGACTAGTGAAACAATATTTTTTGACTTTCGTTTTTTCAGAGAATAATTGGTGAACAATCAAGGAACAATCGGGGAAAGTTATGCCCCGAATTGATATATTATTCTGGCAAATGCAGCAAGTAGTCATTGATCCCACTGTCGTTACACAAAGTCTTCTGAGCTGTGAACAAAATATGACAAACCTTAGAAATGGCAGTGGAATCATCTTTGAGCACCATTATCTATAACAATCTTTATCTGCAAAGAAAATAAGGACTGAAAACATTGAGTGGGGGAGAGAAGCAAAGGAAGTATGTGATGTAAATATTTTTCAAATTAAAGAAAGATTAGTTGCACTGGTTATTTGACATATGATTATTTGACATGCATTTGCTTGAATTTTAGGAAACTATTTTATTACGCGTGTGCTTACAAGAGTCCGAGGAAGAATGTGTATCGCGAATTTCAGCCAAACACCCTACCCACGTGGCAATATTTACAATCGCATTTCGATCTCTCGTTGGATAATGACTTTTAAAGTAAAGTTTTTAATAAGCTAAAACGAATTTCAGTTTAAGTAAGTTCATTCCTAAAAAAATACAGATCTTTAATTACTGAAATATATACAAGGACAGTGAAATATTCGTAACAAAATAATTTTATTTCGTTATTATCACCGCTATTAGCAGAAATAAAAACAATTAAGAACCTTAAATGAACTATACTTCATCCAAGAAGCGAATGAAATGGATGTAAACAAACTGGAATTTTATCCCTCCGCTGAGCATGTTGTCTGGGGCCATTAAGCTGTCATCTTACCAGCTGCCAATGCTCCGCTGTCACCGTTGGCTGTTGGCGATCTCCATCTCAATCCACGTTGCACAATGACCTTCTTTCGCAATGTGCAGGCTGCATGAAAATCTGACAACTACTTAATTTGGGATAGATATCATAGCATTTATATGGAAAATAACTCATTCATTTAGCATTTTTTCTAAAAGTTATTATAAAAATGATTGTCGATGACAGGAAACTTTTGCACGACTCAAAAACGCGAGCTATTTATGTCTCGCATATGAAACAGTGGCTTTTATTTGGTGTAAACCTAAAATTGGGACAGCATTGCAATAATCTATGATTGATTCAACATGAACTTTATTCGTTACATACTACAGAAGAACATTCATTCTTAATCTGATAATAATTATATCGTCTATCAATTGCAAGTTCCCCATTCTTGTAATGAATTGGACGCGTTTCTAATAACAATTGTTTCGCTACATTCTGTGGGCTTTTCTCGCCAATATTTTACAATTTCAGTCGTTGACGGAGATGGAGATATTAGTTCAGTCATGTGTCTGAAGTAAAAAACGCATTACATAGAATACACTCAATCGAAACGTTATGTAAACAATTACATACCCACAATTTTAAACAACTAATCATGACTCTGTAATGCGAGTTTGTTTTACGTTCATTAATTTGCATATCTCAAATAAATTCACTACGCTATAAGCATACGCTGTCCACCACCTACATCGAAATTACTACTTCGCTTGGAATGTATATTCATTCACCTATCTCGTCTGAAGTAACATTCATCATATAATGCAAATTTACACTTATTTGAGAGGCTTGTATCTGATTTTCTATTGTGTATTACAAACATTTGCTTGAATTGTAGGGAGCTATTTTATTACGCGTGTTAAAAGTGAACAAGAGCTTACTGCAAGTGCGGGAGTGCGATTTTAGTATTTTCGAAACTTTTTTTTTTGTAAGTCATGTTTGAATAAGACTTTTATTTAACTTTGTGTTATGGAAGCATTTGATGTTGGCGCGCTCTGCTAAACAACGCGCGGAGTTACGGCTCGCCAGAGCGGGTGAAGCAGCCTGGAACGCGAGCTGTGGCGAGTCTCTGCTGCTTCGTCTGGTTTTGCGAATGAGCTCCGAAGTATCTATAGTTGATTTTGTAATTCTGCCTACGCCGGCAGTCCCTGCTTATTCTATTTGGACTTCGGTGATTTCGGCTAAGAACTGGTATTTCGCCTGGTAGCAACGACAGTGTTTTAGAACATATTTGGGCTATATTGGTTGAAGCATTGTTTTTGGTACGAGTTAGGAACTTTCATATTGAAACAAATGCACAATAAACATTTGTTATCTGCTTATGCCTTGTGTAGTTTTTTAACATAACACTAAAATTTAATTAATTTGCATGAGTTACTTACGTTATTATATACTAGTGTTCTGCATTTTGGAAATTACATTCCTGTCATTCAATAGAACTGCATCCTTCAGGTACTTGGAACTCCAGCCGCCACTGCGGCGGGACTTAGGGAGGACAAGAGGGGCCGGCTGCCCCCCCCCCCCCAATGTTGGGAAATTATAAAAATATATATTTACATATTTCATTTCGACGATTTTTAAATTTATATTATAAAATATTTACGGTTTTTGTATTTTGAGAAACAATTGATAATATTTGTGTTAATACCACCTTTATCACTTTCTACTCTCATAGGTTTGTTTGTTTACTTCCATCAACCTCACCCAATTTCGATTTCAAAATAAAAAAACTTTGCAGTAACTATGTTTGCTTCATCTTATTTACCTAATTTAACTAACTCGTCGTAATTCCTTACCACACTATTTTTTAGGTTAAAACTAGCATGTTGCATAGGTATTTTAAATCTCAACAACAGTAAGAGGCAATACGGTGAGTCTCATCGACATGCGCTCGCCCCAACTCACCCCTTTGGCTTTGGAATTAAAATACCAGCGCACGAAGCGCTATACATCCGCAATTTGGCTCGGCAACGTGCAGGAGGCGCACTCGCTCGCCTCCGCCACCCCCATGTCCATGTGTCATTCCTTACGGACTGTCTTTCAAAGCGGAAAGGAAGCCCCCCGAACCCAGTCTCATTCTTTGGTCTTACCGATTGTCGGACGAAGCAGCGGCACAGTCGTGTTAGGAACCCAGTAGCCCTTGCCAGTAAATATCTCAAAGGAGGCGTCGTAAAATGATGACAGTATAAAGGAGCTGTTGTCTGAGAGCGTAGACTTCCGCGGCTGGAGTCAGTATTTACTAGGCTGTCCGGGTGACGCCGCGTCCATAGCGAAGGTGCCGACGTTTCGGTCGCCATTCTGCGACGCCCTGAGGAAGGTAATACGCCCTGAGGAAGGTCGCAGAATGTCGACCGAAACGTCGGCACCTTCGCCATGGACGCGGCGTCACCCGGGCAGCCTAGTAAATACTGACTCCAGCCGCGGAAGTCAGCCTAGTAAAAATAGAGCTGTTGTCTTTCCGCCGGAGTGTCACCACGCGTCCGCAGCGGCGCAATGCCGACTAATTAAATGTTCTGAAAGGTAGGTTAATCATGAAAGGGATTTCCTGACACCTATCCACAATCGAGAAATGTGGAAAGTTCTAGAATCTGTTTAGATGACCAATAAGATTAAAAATGTCACGCACGTGAAGAAGCTTTGGGACTCCTAGAGGAGAGGGGATGGGAAGAGAGGAAGCAGCGGGCAGAGAATCCAAAAAGGACTTGCAAAAAGGCACTTACGAGAGACAGACGTAACTTGGCAACGACATCAGCGGTGGACGCAACTGGTCAGCTGGCGTCCAGTTTACCGGCCTATGGAAATCCACCGTCCGTCAGCAGTCGAAACTCGGAATTTATTCTGATCGACGGACTGGTTCGGCCGACATTAATAGAGCAATCAGAGGTGTGCGCAGCATCGCCTGACTAAGCACAAGTGACGTATGACGTTCAACCTGCCAATTTTCGACATCGCGGCTCATTATTACGAAAAGCTTGCGGGTAGCGGTGAGTTCCTGGTGAGTGCCAAGGGGGCACTGGGTTCCTGTTCCGTCGCCGTCCACACTGCAGAAAACTTCTGCGAAGCCACGACTGGAACTGCTCAACCAGACGACCCATGTTCGTGCAATCATTCGAGGCAAGGTATTCAACTCATCGTCATCATGTATGTTTGTTCATCTTTATAAATAGAAAAAGTTCCGGATATTTTTTTTTAAAGAGGAGTATAAAAGAAAGAATTAGAATAGTCCAGTGAACAATTGTATTGAAGGTTTGGCTTTATGCATTTCTATTTTAAAATACACGTGTTCTCGCCACTCAGCCAAGCAACGCTGAAAAAGGACATTATTAGTGTGTTATGTAAATTAGAGTAGATTAGTAAAGCATATGCATCTATTTGCCCCGGATCGTCTGCCCCTGAAGTTTTCTATGCCAGCGCCAGATGACAGGTAAGTTGCACGCTTGGAACCCCCAAATAAATTTAGCGTGCACGCCTGAAATCTACTAACAACCGACACCCTCCCAGACAGCATGCTAGTACTATCTATGGTAAACATTTTCAGCTAACAACATAGCCGCTACTATGCTATATTAACTGCACTGGCCTTATTTGCATCATTTACCTTACATAAGATTGACTTAATTGTACTTTAAATATATTAGAAATTCAATATATCAATACTCACATCAACTACCACATATCAGGTATCAATTAGGTTACTATTGTTTTGTCAATGTTACAGAACAAATTCCAATCGCGTCCGTTTGCTTTTCGCGAATCACGGAATCAATATTAAGATCGATATCTCGATGAATGTGCAAAGAAGTGCGTGAACTCCCTACCAGGCTTGTTGAATCGCGTATTCGCGCTCTGGAGCCTCCATTGTAAAGAACGTGCTGTGTAATTTTATCATTACACTTAATGAATAATTTAGTATTTTGACATTATACATCAATCTGATTTGATTGCTCATTAAATGCGTTAAACGTTGATGTCATTAAATTTTCTCAATATTTTACCGTGGGAGAGATTTTATAACATGTTTTTTCGCTGTCATTATGGCCAAGGGTGATGGGCATATTAACAGCACTTGCGGCCATATTCACTTCATTCTTCAGTAATAAGCTCTATGACTAAAATATGTAAACACTGGAGAAATCAAATCCTTCTGAGAAGAATGGGGAAAGCTGGTATTGTCAGGTTTGCTGTGAGGTGGCAGTTCAGGACGTATGTGGGAAAGTGTTTGTGTGTGGAAAATTTGTACACGAAGAAAACGTAGGACTAATTATTGAAGACAAAAGCAACTTTCATTTGCCCTTAATGTCAAATTGATTAAACATTTTTTTTTGTAATTTATACGAGCAATTTCTGATGTTTTCAATTTTGTTTAATATAGCCTCATTGTAGAAAATACTCAATTTGTTATGAGTAACCCAACAATCCTTACGTTACTGAAATCATCCCAGGTCCTGCCCTGGTCCTGCGGTGGTTTTGTTCAATTGTCCAGAACAGGGTAGGAGCAAAAAAAGTCGGTGTAGTTTATTATTATATTTTTTTCTTATTATTGGTAAAGGGCAATGCGAATTGTTGAGTAGTTTAGTACTTATGAGTTTTTTCTTGATCCGTATGGTTTTCGATACACAGTGTAATGAATTATTTTTTTAATAGGTAGTGTCTGCAGTGAAAAATTCAAAACCAATATGGCTGGTTAGTGCAATGTATTGTGGTTGACGTTGTGTAAAGAAAATTTAATTTTGAAGGATAGTTTTGCTTCCAAAAGGATTTTTGTTATTCGCAGGGGGTGCGCCAGTCCGGTCCTCCCGTAAGTGATTTTGTTCAATTTTCGGAAAATGATGAGAGCAAAACAATCAGTGTTAAAGTTGATTGGTATTTGATTGTGATTGTTGACAAAGGGCAATGCATATTGTTGAGCAGTTTGATTTTTATGAGGATTTATGTATATGGAAACGTGTTGTTGATAGTAGTATAATGAAACACGTTTTTATGGGTAAAGTTAAAGTGAAGGGAGGAAAAAAGTGAAAAGTCAAAAATGAGAAACAGTATTGTTGTATAGTGTATTGTTTTGTGGTCATTGTGTCGAAAAAAGCTAATTTTGCTTTATAGCTTTTCTTCTACGAGTCGTTTTCTAACAAACTCACTCATCCATTATTTAGAAGTCTTTTTTTTATTTTTTCGTAGACAAGTAAGTGCAAAAAAAGTAATAAGTGATGTTCACTTTGGTAGGTGTGGCAATTGAAAACCACAAAAATAGAACAATATTCTGTATGTTCAGATTTTTTGCTGAATTAGCTTTGTCAGCTTAAGGCTGGCAGAGCCATCAATTTTTAGAAAAACGGTTGGAGCAAAAAAATGGGTATTTGAAAAGCACAAAAATAGCACCAAAGTCTGGTTATATTAAAAATGTGTTTTGAGGAAATAATTTTGCTAGCTTAATGGCCATGAATTTAACTTATAAGTGGGCTGGCGTCACTTCAAGCCAGCTCACATCCGTTTTCGCCAGAAAAATGTATGAAAATTAATTATCAATAAATAATTTGACTTTTCCGGCGAGCTTCGATATGAATTTATCTGAAGTGTGTTCTGACGTCGTGTCAAGCCATCTCGCACCCGTTTTCAGCACGAAAATGTGGCAATTAATTAGCAATAAAACAACTCTTGCATCATTCGGGTTTGCTGACATGGCTAATCCAGCTTGACACACCTACAAACTACAGACTTCATCAGAGGCGTACAGCTCCCAGCGTCAACAGAGATCCAGTCCGACTTTCCCCTCAGCAGTCGAGCGGCGGCACCGTTAGAGCACAGATAGCTTAGAAATTGCGTTGCTATGCTCCTTGCACTGCACCTTAGGGTGATGAGGATGTCAGAGATAAGGTACCCGCCACCTAGCGTTCTTTTGTGGATTTGCTTTCTAATATAATCATCCATTTGGATCTAGTTCGACACTTTCCACCGACTGAGCCTGACTGACCGGTCGCCTCACCTTGGCACTACAATGGTCCCTCAATCACCCATGGACCCGTGTTTTCGGTATATAAACTTATTAATCCATACTATCATAGCTCCTGAGGTCCTACATGCCTGTCGGTAATTAGCTGATGAAGGAACCATTGCAGAGCGTAGATAATGCTCCGCTGGGTCCCGTAAGAACTCTGTACGGAACTCATCCTGGGTTCACCAGCCACACATTGTTACCGGCGTGAGTGCACGTACATGTATTGAGGAATTGCTCTCTCATGTGTAACGCAGGTCTATTCCTACGCCACATAGGTCAGGAATGACGGGATTTCGTTGGATAGGTGGTGGGCGAGAAAGCCCGCCATGCCACAACACATACGTAAGCATGCATGCCGAAGGGTAATTCGAACCCGCAGGACTAACCGGCGCCGCTTTAGCAATGTCTACCGCTCTAAAATATATCTGGTAATGAACTTATAATGGTATTTTCTGCATGTAAGAGTTTCCGGCCAGAAATTCAAAAATCTTTGCCATCATATGTCTCTTTATCTGAGTTCTGTATATATAAAAATATTAATTGCATTTCAGATTGACTTTGGAGGTAAGTTGTATATTTATAAAATTAAAATTAAATTAATTGCTTTAAAATGAATCAATCACAACATAATTGACTTAAATTATTCGAAAAAAACAACAACGTACTTAATGCACGTCATAGAAAGAAATAACGCAAAGGATGGATCTCTATCTCTTCAACTGATTGAAGTGAAATGGAAAATAAAATTAAAATATTGTTTTCAGTACCTAACAGATCTATATATTTCATGCAGGACACAGCAATGTTGTTTAAAAATAAATCTAATGGGTATATGAGCTATTCGTTCACAAATTAATTACCAAAAATATTATCAAGTAAGGCCATCAAATATTGGACTACTGGATAGATTTTTCTTGAAACGTCACATTTTAGATTACTAAAGAATGGTAAAATTTCATTCCAGTATCTAGACGCAACGTATGCCGCGCTATCTACAGGCTCTCTCTGCAAACATGGATGTCTTGCCATGCTTTTCCACAACAACGAAACGCACGGTAGCGTTGTAAAATGGCGAACTTGTTTCGCTCTGTGAATGTATCTCATACCGTGGAAAATGGTGACATTGTACCGAAGTTTGAAATTCCGGTAACAATAGCTTTAGAATATGATCCACATGGAATATGTGTTCGATTTCGGAAAGGTAAATCCCAATTATTTTTTTCTTGTGTGAGTGAATAATGCTTTGTTTATAACTCGCGTTTCTGAAGCTGCATGACATTGCGGTGATGCTGCTTCCTCTGAGAAGAGTTACGAAAATATCAGCCAGTGTCACAGTTATCTTCAGTAATATTTATGCAATCGTGCTATTTACGTGGTTTCTTCGGAAAGAGATTATTCCAACCCTAGTGTTCGCCCGCCAACTTTGCCGGTATCTTTATTGATAATCGGCATATATTTGTCATTTTGCTGTAACTGATGTTCTAACAATCTCTATTAATACAGGGATTATTTAACGTACTTTGCATTAAATTGTAGTGACAGTTAGCCCTTTCGTTACACGAAATTCCGCCTTTTTTACTTTGAGGCATTCTGCCCTTTGTTTATCTTATTTTGTTGAGCGATGTTCTCGTCCTGGGCATTGTTATACTTATTATGTATAAAGACGACACGTGATCAACTTTTGCATTGTTATTATTGTGCTGTCCCAGAGCAAAGTGTAACATATTTTGTTTTTTCATTGATTTTACTGACTGGTTGATTGATTGTAGTTTATTTAGTTCGAGGTTTCTTTGTTTTACCTAGTTGCTTTTTGTCCTTTGTATCGACTTTAAATTGAAATATGCTTGTATTGTATATTCCTTTTTTTTTGGGGGGGGGGGGTATTGGATGAACAATGATGATCATTCTGTTCCAAGCACTCATCTTCACAGCAACTTCGAACATCAAATTTTTATTGAAAGGAATATCTCAAGCTTACATTCCTTAATTCAGTTACAGCTATTCTTCTTTTTGAGTGGTTTCAAAATGTATAAGTGTTATGCTTGTCTTACAATTGTCAGTATTCTAAATATGACATTAAGAGAAACTAAACTTTGAGGTTGGATACCTTCATCATAATCAAAAATATCAGTGGTTTAAGCAGCTTTCAAGAGAACAATTTATATACTTCAAACTCTAATAATTATTTTTTTTTACACCCAAAGAAGAACATGGAATTTTTGTGGAAAAAGAGTACATACGCAAAATATGTGTACATTCGTGGTTTGTTGCTAGCATCCATATTTTTTATTAGACTGATGTACACTCAAATTGTATTTTGTTTGTTTGAAGAAGTAAAATGGTTAATAAATCCCATTCTCATTAATTGCCATTATTTGAAAGTGAAATGAACATGGTGGAGGACTATTGAGGTATTGCTAAGACTTTGACAGAAAAATTATTTTGTTTGAATTTTTGTGAAAGTTAAGATGATTTGTTGAAATTAAGTTAGTAATTTGTTCACATTAGTTACAATATTTGTTTACTTTTTTTGAAAGTTTTGGAGCATTCTTTTATAAATTATGTTGTATTTGTTGAAATGTTATTTTGGTTCTGTGCTTCAAACTTTCCAAGTAAAATGTTGGAAGAAAGACCTGCAAATAAAAATTAAATAATGTATTTAAATGGCAGCTTTGGGGTTGATATATGGTTAGCAGCATGAATGGGAACCTACTGTTATAAGAGAACTATTGAATTACAATTTAAAAACAAATTATTCATAAAATTTAAGTTAGATTACAAACTTGATAAAGGTTATACTAAATATGAACAATACATCATTAAAAATGTTGACAAAGTTAGGTTATAAAATGAAGGAAATTCATTATAAAGAAGTCTTAAATTAATTAAATGAAAGGAATTAAGGTGAAAATATTATTCTAAGTATTGTTGTGTCGAACTTGGAAGTTCATATGAGGGCACCTAATAGTAAAGTAATACAAGTCAGATAAATGACTCTGAAATTGAAAACAGAATAAAAAATCAATTACAGGACTATATTGCTGGAACTTTGATTGTATATGTTGGCTCTAACTATATTCTTTAAAATTGAATTATAACTTACTTATTCTGATATAGTTTGGAGAAAATGAATTATAAAATTACCTGTATGCAATGGTTGTCGAGTTTGGCCCAATTTAGAATGAGCCATACTTACTACATTGAAACATGTCTTTTGTAACAGATTTGAGTTTGCTTATTATATTCCAACGCAACATGTCTACATTCCCAAAAGAAATGAGTCAGCAATATTTTGAATGTTTTGTAAAATACAGCTGTATTGCTGTCAATTTTGTCGCCAGATCTGAAGATGTCACGTCTTTGTTTCTGTTGCAACATCTGTGAATCTGTCATTTGCTTTTGGAGGCCTCCTGTTGGTTTTCCTTCTTGTCCATGTCCACATTTCTCAGTTTTTGGTGCAGACTGAGAGGTCGCATGATTCAGGCCATCAAAAATTAGCGATATCTGGGTGGAATATAATTATTTAATTCTTGCAAATCTCTCCATTTAGTAAAAGTCATCCTTATTAGATGACACATAGTTGGTCCTGCTCAGTGAGTTCAGATCTTTGGTGAAGTTGTTTTCAAAAGTCAACCCTGTAAAACTAGACTTCGTTGTTGTGTGTCTTAAAGTGCGTTATTAATTCTTTTCTAACATGAATCTACTTAATTTCTCACATTTAATTGATTTCCTGTTTCTACCATTTTGATCTGAAGACTGTTACATTATTTATGTTGATAATAAAGAGAAAGTCTCTTTGATTCATTTTGTTTCCTTTAAAAATTGACGTGGGTGCTTATTAACTATACCAATGATCATGTACTTAAACTTGAGGTCCATTGTGTTAACATGTTTCTGTTCAGGCATGTTCTTCACTTGAAGTGTTCAGGTTCCCAGAACTTCATGATAGTAGTAGTAATAATAATAATAATAATAATAATTATTATTATTATTATTATTATTATTATTATTATTATTATTATTATTGAGTCTCGCATACAAGTTCAATCATATATGACAAATATAATATGATGTATGTGGAGAGAATACAATTGCACACACCTTCTTGAGCGCAGGATGTGAAGTTACAATAAACTGCCTGAATGGACATTGTTTAAATCGTACAACCAATATGTTACAATTTTGGCATTGAAATTTTGACCAGAACAAGTGGTCACTGACTTTCTTTATCTCATTATTGAATGTTTTGATATACTTCAGCTGGCAAAAACCTGTTTCCTGAGAACTTTTTTGTTTTGTGCCATCAACCCGTTTGCACTTATGGCCTTGACTGATAGCAGATAGGAATGCTAAATTTTTTGTACATAATCAATGGGTTTCTCGGAAAAACAGCATTAGTCCAAAAATACAATTTGTGGGAAATGAGGAAAAAAAAAACATTCACCTTCCTAACTGGACAAGATATTCCGAATTTTATATTGTCCAGGAATACTTTAATGCAGCATGAAACAAATTGTAGTTGTGAGTAAATAAAGCAATGTGTTTCACAAGTGACAAGAAAAAGAGAAATGGCTATATGTTGCTTTTGCTTGAAAATGACCGATTACATAAATACAACATTTACTGCAATCATATATCAGCCCCAGAAGGTACCAGAAATAAAATAATATGTATTTTATATATTACGTTTCTTTGCATTCAGTGAAAGCAATTGAACTGCTAACAAACACTTCACCCAATCGTTTATAATACAATCTAGATTAACTATTAAACTGCAATAAAGTCAATGAAAATACTGAAAAGAAACTGCTTTAAGCTGATCATTCATCATGCCCTCTGCTGTTATCTTTATTTGTCCATGACTAATGCTGTTTTTACCAGAAACACTATAAGGAGGAATTACTAACTATTTTCTCAGTTTTGTTCTATTGAATAGCTCTGTGATGTCTGTACGGGATCCTTCAACTTTTAGTGATTAGCAAGAATGTGCGATGTCCAAAACTTCTGGATATTGAACGTTTTTGTTTCCTTTGAGTCATTTGATGTGCCTGAAACCTCGATCACATAAACAAATAAAAAGACGATCAAAGTATAGAATTAACTTCCGGTGAATCCAAAGTTGTTTTTGAACTTTGCTACATAGTTATGCATTTGTTACTTTGTTACTGTAATAACATTAATGAAAATGTATTTTACCTGTGATGATTAGATGAGTTTGAAATATTAAAACAGGGTGTGTGAGTGGTTAATCCTTGGATACACAGTTGTATGCATGTATATTGAATATATTTCAATTTGAATTTACAAATGATGAAATCCAGTATTTTATATTAACTAAGTTTAAAAACCCCAAGAAAATCTAAAAATTTCAAGTCTCTTTTTAAACCTCAAGTTTTTGTCAACCCTGAGTGTATTACCAATCTCACTTTTGGAAAGGAAGTAATCATAAACAGAAGAGAGAGAAAAAGTACAGTTTGCGTACGCATTGTAGTAAAAGAGGGAAACCAACAAGGAGCAGAACTTAATGGAACTGCACTTTTTTTTTCTCAACAGGAGTAACACTGATAAATTAAAAATATTCTTATATCACATTAAAAAAGATAAAAACACATCACTTTGCTTTTGGGTAATTCATATAGCAATCTGAGTTCACATTTCCATAAAGAGACAAAAGTATTGAAAATGTGTAAAAGTTTTTTAACATTTACATTTTGAATCTATGTTGTGATGGTTTGTAGGGCAATATTTTTTTGTACGTTCTCAACTCAGAAACTAGACATTTTAATAGCATACTGGGTCTTTATCTTTACTCGCAACCTGTATTTGGAAACACCACATCTTGTTTTGGCAATTTGCGAGTGCACAGAATACCTTTGGCATCCCTTTCACCTTTAATGACCCCAGGACGTGTGCTCTCAGATTTTGGGCTGGGAGAATGTGGCTAATTTTAGTTGGAAGACAGAGAAAGCACATATTCTGTACTTGGTACTCTTAAACGAACTGTAGCCACTACACTGAAGGGTAAATGCCTGTCTCTTGACAAATGGCGGTCATTTTGAGCATTTACTTGAAGTAAAGTTTTTTGTCATTTTATGGAAATAGTATTTTATTATTTTGTATTGTTTTCAATAATTATTCATGTAACATATTCATATTTTGTTAGTACTTTTAATAATTTAATTATGATTTTCCTATTTGTTTAATATACAGATTCTATAATAATAATAATTATTATTGTTATTATTGTTATTGTTATTATTATTATTATTATTATTATTATTATTATTATTATTATTATTATTATTATTATTATAAATACTGAAGAGCTAGGCGGTAATATTTCACAAGATATCTTCCTGATTTCTCTCTGAGCTGACTTTAAAAAATTTGTAAATATTATGTTGCTGTTAGTAAATCGATAAATCAGTCATAACTACCCCCACATCATTATTGCAGTTTTGTTTCTTAAGCCTACTGGACAGAATTGCCTTAACAGACGGGTTGTTTGCCCACTGATGCCTCTGCCCATCCACCCCTCCCCACCCTATGCGGCGCAATATGATTGCACCTGTCCGCTTAAACTTTTGAATGGGAAAAATACAGAAGCAGGAAAGTTGCTGCAGCTCATTATCTGACGCTCAGCTCCTCCTCTGCTGTCTATAATGCTAGCCACAGTTATCTTGAAAGGAGTCAAAGACACGCAGTTGCCAAATTGCCAAAATAAGAACAAGTGCTCCTAGACATGGTTTGCGAGTTGAAATAAAGACCCGGTATGTTCTCAGTTACCAGAGATATGGATTGTTATGGCAGAAAGGTATATAACATATTGTATGTGTCTGGTCTTCTGGTTCGGATCAAATTCTTTCATCTTGAGTATATTGCAAAATGTTGGGACCAATTTTTCCCTGTGTCATTTCACGTTATTTGATGTGCTACATGCATTATATTTGCTACTCTTAGGATTTGTCTATGTACCACTGTATATTAACTAGATAAGCATTGTGCAATTTTGTCCGATTTGAAATTTTCCAGCAGTACAGTATTGCCGAGTTGACAATGAAGAACATTCTAATTTTGTTTAGGGATACAATTCTGTATTTCTTATTTAATGGAACCTGTTGATTCTTATTTTTTTAGTACTTCAAATTCTGTTCTGTTTCAATTTTACAATCATTCACAAAGTGTCTTTAGGGGGCATCTTCAACCCCCCTCTTTGATTGTATTGTGGGATCATTTTATCAATTGGCATTCTGGTATTCTCTGGACATGATTTCTCTTTCGGAAAATCTAATTCTTTACAACTCGTTGGTTGTTAAAGTCCAGTTCTCATTTCCATGCTGTAACACTAGCAAGGCTATAATTTTTTGGAGCCAAATAAGTTTATCCTTTTGCGCATTTTGTCTTGAAGATCACTGTACTATCACTGAAAAGTTTGCAAATTTGTTCAGTTTGATTTCTACTCTTTTAATTTAATATAATTAAATTGATATCCAATATATTTAAATTAATTTATTTGTTCAATTATTTTTCCCATTATTTGTCCCCTTTTTTGTCCATTTATAACTTTATTCTCATGGAAGTTCAAGTTCTTTAATTCAGTTTTATTTGATGTCATCGATACAGTTTTATTTGATGAAATTATCATAACAATCATTAACAATCTGTGTTGATTTGGAAAAAGCTCAGAGTTTTTCAGATTTTGCTCTTGTTATTATTTCTATGATTCAATGTTTGTTGCAGTTGATGATTATCCCAGAGAGCCTTTTTACTTTCTCACTGTACTACATACTTAGGTAGTAAAGATAAAGTATTGTAATGCTCCACCGGATAGTAGCGTTTTTGCATTTAAAAAATTCGTATTGTGGTTGCTTGATAACGAAAATATGGATAAATGTTGTTCTTAAGGGAAATTATTTAGGCCTTACGTGAAACGAACAGTTTCTTGAAACTATTGCAGTTAACTAATGCATTAATTAATATTTCTACAAGGCGACGTTTCGAGCTAGATTTGCCCCATCAGGCTAGAAACATTTTTTAAATACTATACATTCTCTAAAACACGTAAGAGGGTACTCAACAAAAAAAAAGTGTTTGAAATCTCTTTTAGAGTTTCAGATTGTGATGGGCAACCTATTATGTGTTTTATACAGAATGAATGGCGTGAAAAAAATCCTTTGATACTAGAAAACGACTGGCAAGAATTTTAATAATAAATCTTGTTCCTATATATAGAAAAATTATTTCATATGACTTGTGAAGTTAGAGTACATATTTTGTGGGTCCTTAATGCTGAAAATTTGGTGTTTAGCAGAACGTTTGTCATTCCGTAAGTCGGTTGTCAACGCTAGAGCGTAAATTATCCAGACGATTTTATCCAAAATTGATATCCCTTGATCGATTTGGCCAAACTCGAGGCCTTGATAATCTGAACCTGATATTTTGATGTGAGGGGTACTTAACATGAAGGCTCATTATCGAACTTTTCTCAAAATATTCTCGGCGGACAGTCGGGCGGGCGAACAAACAAAGACGAGCGGTCGGCGTAACGGAGACGAGCGGTCGGCGTAACGGAGACGAGCGGTCGGCGTAACGGAG